>JAUEJL010143457.1:0-22882 GCA_032274825.1 Drosophyllum lusitanicum | reverse complement strand
GTAGGGTGGGGTGGGGTAGGGTAGGAGAAATATTTGATTTACTTATTATATAAATAATAATAAATAGTTAATATTAAATTGGTCGATTCGGGTCAAGATCCAATAGTAATTAATCCGATCTAAATCCAATTAAATTGATCTCCATGTTATTGGATCTGATTCAAATAAAATTAAACGGGTCGACGGGTAAGGTGAGATCTTTAAAAGATCCGATCCGCTTAATTGACAACCCTACTTGAAACAATCTCCTAATGGTGTCCCTAATCTAATTATTAACTTATAACAACAGTCCAAGCATCAACACGCGGAAGAACAACAAAAAACAACATTTTGGTTATACTGGACGGACGCGTCGCGCGTTTAGTGGCAAAAACACATACTGCAAACGAGGCTTGCAATTAGACCCAGTTCACTTCCAAATAGTTTCTAATCAATTTGCAGAGTTTGCTAACATCAAAATTGGAAGTACCTTAAGCTTACCAACACATATATACATCGTTAAAACAATCTAAACACAAATCAAACTCAAATTCACCATTAAAAACCCATTTGAGCAAATTCCTGAATTCACCAAAAATCAACACTTCTAATCCATAAATTGGAGCCATAACCACTTGTAGATGTTGTAGGAACAGATTAACACATTAAAAATCAATTCTTGATGCCCAATTCAAAATTGACCCATTTGCCCTAAAACTTAAAATCACCAAGAACTCAATGAAGAATACTTACAAATGGGAGGATGAAGAAGATGGAACTGATTTTTAGCACTTGGATGTTTAGTTGAAGATCAACAACTGTGATTTCTTGGATTAAACCTCCCAAACTTGATTCTTCAAAGCCAATAACTAAGGGCAAGTGTGTGTATGTATGTAGGCGTATGTATGTCTGTGTGTTGAGAAGGGAACCGACTTAAAGGTTCCAATTATCTATTAGCGGGTATCTTATTCCCCTATTCAACATATAACTTAATACCCGTTTACCCGTTTCAATTAACGGGGATATTTTTGAAATCATTATCTAAAACCGTTTAATATTTTATTAATATTATTTATTTTCATTATTATTTTTATGTATCCATTTCACAACTAAATTTCATAATATATATTAATAACTAGAAAAGTTTTAATTAATTATTTAAAATAATTACGTACCGGATTCGCACACGACTAGGCCTAATTTGAGAATGTTACAATATCAATTTTAATAATTTGGTCGTCATCTACATACTCGAAACGTGTTATATATTTAATTATGTTATTTTTCAAGTTTACTTGTGTATAAAGTACTTCAAAAAATGTTTTAATTTGGTTTCTTATGTACGTATTTAGAATTTTTTATATATGTACAATACTTACATTTTTCTATTTGATTTTAATGCATTTCAAGTTTACTTCTCTAATAGACTAATAACCATACGGACATGGATTTATAAACTAGTTAGCCTGTAATAAACTTAGCTAAACACCTCAAGAAATCTGTAACCCAAAATTTCGAATATAGCCCAACCCTAGTAATCTAGTTTACTAGTGAGTCCAAATAGGGCCAATACCTTTCGAAGTGTGCGGCCCATTTTCCATTAGGTATTTCAGTATTTCACACTTCACTTCACAAGTTCACAGCTTCATGATCGATTGGTCACAGCTTTGATCTCGTTTGTTTACAGCAAGACCTTCATATCTTGATATCTTCGAGTAAGATTCTTCAGTTTTTGGCTTTCATTTTCATAGTTGGTTTTGTTTGATTTCAACTCTAGGTGTACAAAAAAGAGGAACAATTCCATCAAAGTGAACGAAAATCAAAGCACTGGCTCAAATGCTGAGAAGAGGAATCCCATATCTATTATCGAACTCCTTTAGAAATGCATCGATTTACACCAAACCCTCTTCACATTTGCCCATCAAAGACTTTTTACACAACCCGAGTAAACACTCGATCCTATTTGAGAAACCCGTAGAATCGTTTAGGCTTCATAACATTCGAGCTTACAGTTTGTTGAGTTTGAATGATTTGAGGGACAACAAAGGTGCAACAAAACAGAAAACAAGAAAGGGTCGTGGGATCGGGTCGGGTAAAGGGAAGACTGCAGGTCGGGGCCATAAGGGGCAGAAAGCTAGAGGGACTCATAAATTCGGTTTTGAAGGTGGTCAAACTCCTTTGAGGCGCAGAATGCCCAAGAGAGGTTTTAAGAACCCTTTTAGCCTTGAGTTTCAGGTAATTTCTATTCGTAGTTTGTTTAATTATTTTAAGGTGAATTTCACTTTTTATGATATATTGTTTTGGTGTTGATTACAATACATGTGCTAAGAAAAGTCTCACATCTGACTTTCTGAATGTCAACATTAAGTGCTTTTGAAGTTTGAACATCAAAAGTGACGATGATAATCATGCTGCATTAACTGTACAGAACTACAGAACTATATAAGGATTAATTAAAAGTTACTAAAACTAGTATCAAAATTCGAATTTGGGAAATACTTGTGTTTGCATTTCAAAAAATAAGTAGCAGAATTTCTTCGGAACAAAAGAAGCATCATCGTTTAAGTTGTTGAGCCAGTGAGAAGTTGAATATGTAATTCTTAGTATTGTAAGCTGATATGTTTCATATGTATATACAAGTATCTTCCTTTGATCATGATTCACATTTGATTTCAACCCAAGTGTGTCAGTTACTCAGTTGTAGTTTCCTCTGGTTTTGTCCACCAAAAACTAGCTTTCGTTTGACTTTTAATCAATGGGTCCATCTTTCTTTTTGTTGTTTCTTGGTTCTTAAATTTTTAACAGCATAATTTAGATACATCAGTCTTCACTCTTCACACATAATATACTAATAGAAATTTTACTTCTGAACCTTTAATTATTGATGGAATCTTACTTTTACTGTGCAAAAGATTGTTATGCATTTTCTAATATTTGCTCCTCCGTAAAATTATGTTAACGCGACATTGACCGTCGTAAAGCAAGATGATGCACATAGCCATGTAGGGAGATAAATGATTAACATGGTTTTACCCGGCATGTACACTCTTGTGTACGAGAATTTTAATTTCTTCACTTTTCCTGTCATATACCCCTAAACCTGTACTATACAAGGGTATTATATTCACCTTAGTTTTCACTTTATTATCATACTAGTCTTGTATACCGGTTGACTATTAGTGACCGAGTGACGTACCTTTTTAGCTTTAAGGGTAGTCGGTTGAACTTACACTCTCGTTTCAGTGCGACTTTCTCGTTACTTGAGATCATAAAACCTATCACGATCGTCTTCCTTCCTACTAAGTTACCCTCTCCTATGCCCTCATTAGTTTCTAGGTCCACAATATCATCTTCATCTACAAGATCTTTTGTCTTATCTATTCTACAAAGTATTCACCAACCACTCATATATTCTTGATGGAGTTGATGGTGGGATTGTGGAACATGAAAGAGAAAGGAAAGGCCAAAAAGGTGAACCTTATTTTCTTATCCGTTCTCAATGTTTTGTGTTTTAATTTTTTTTAATTCAATCTAATTATAATCCTAGGTTTTATATGTACTATAACATGGATGTGTGTATATATATAACACGGTCAAGTAACAAAAGATATAGATATTGGTGAATTTTTTTTTGCACCTTAGTGATTGTTGACTAGTCAACCAAGGCCCTCGCCTTAGAAAATCACCATGGCTCTATGTTTTTAAAGGGACTTTTCTGTAATAGCCTTGCCTCGCTTGCCTTTTGCACCTTTGAAAACATTGATATTATTGATCGTGATACCCCAAACTTCCCTAGTCATGGTTATGAAATCCTAATATGCATCACATTCCATAATTTCAATTTAGTGAATTGTGAAAGATGAAGGAATCTTAACTGTAAGATTCTTTTCAAAATGTTCAATATCATTGTAAACAAATTAAGCACACGTATATCTACTAATTTTGAATAAAGTATCAGGATTATAAAGATAGAATAGTAGCCAGTAGGACACCATCACACCACATAACCTTTAAGGCATTGTCCAAGTCTTACCCTGATCATCTTGATGTATTTGCTTGTCATTTCATCCTATAAGTGTTTATTATGATTATAGTAATGACATAACCTTTTACTTAAATTTTTTAAATGATCAATATTGATCTAAGTTGTTAACATAGGCAATGGGATGAGTTTTTTTTTAGTATCAAGATTGAATAGGAAGGAAGCATGTCGAGGCTTAGCATAAGAGAATTAACTCTCTTAATTTCAGCAACTGTGCAGCTGAGAAGGGGTGACAAAAACCCTTGCATGCATGCACGATACACATGCCACAAACACAAGTTTTTTCTTTTTTTAAGTTATGGGGTAAAATACCAATTTATTTAATTTTAAATAAGCCATTTGCAAATTAGGGCAATTGACAATAGATTCCAATTTGCAAATGAGTTTATATTGGTTCATGAATTAAATTGAATCCATGTATTGTATATGATATGTACGGATCGTATTATATATCAAATAAATTAGATGGTAGTGCTAGAGTTGTGATTATAAATCTATGCAATAGGATGCTAAAGTTCGGATCACTTTGAAACGTTACCTAGGTGGCTCATGCATACAAACATCAAATCATAAACTAAAAGGTTCAAGATTCTAATATTCTTTCTCTTCTTGGTTCTTTACCGTGCTGAAAACCTACACGAACTCAAAGTACTTCTTTAAGTGTATTCAATCACATAAGAAGTTTCACTAATTTGAGTCCGATTTAAGCTAATTAAGATTTTCTTTGATAAGCTTATTCGAACCTACCGTTAAGGGGCGTATATACTACTGCTATTAATCATCATATTTTTGATGACTTGACACTAGTTTGACTATGATACAAACAACCCATGTCGAGGGAAATTATTAGATGTTTATGAGTAGAAACTTATGAGCTGCTGGAAGCGAGTGGTTTATAGTTAAGTTGGTTTATTTAGTATTCTTTTATCATTGTTTCGTTAGTTAACTAATCTTGATGGATAAATCAAGATTAGTTATATATACTCAACAGGTCATTAGGTTTAGGGTATGACTTTGGAAGAACCTACATCTTGAATTGTAGGAACTATCTTTTTTATAATTCTTTCCTTATTATTTTGATTTCACAAAATCGTGCTAATTGATTTGTAGGCCAATTTTTGGGTTCAAGAAAAAAATAAAATTCCAAAGTTACTTTTCATCACCGAAAATATTGTTCACAACGGAACACTATTCATGGCAGAAACATGGTTTATGCGAATTTGTTTCCTTTAAATTTCTTTTTTCTTTTTCTACCATCACAAAAAAGAAATCTGAAGTTGAGATTTCTAATTAGAGCAAGTTAATATAATCTTGGGGAATTGTGTTGGAAAAAAGTCGAGGACCAGCTATGACAAAAATTGCTACCACAGTCACTTTAAGTCCTTTGTTGATGATAGACTCTCATATGCTGGAAAAAGATTTGGGGGCTTTAAGGTTGGAATCAAATCAATTGTATGAGGCCTTACCCAATGCAAGAAATCAAAGTAAGGACATAGAAAATTTGAAAATATTGCTCGACTTGGCCAAGAAGTTACATGCAACGAATGACCCAAAACCCCTGAACTGCTACAAATCTTGAACTACCAAAGACATCTCGATCTTATCCTTTAGGGAGGGAACCATAATTTTGTGGGAAGTAGTTCAGGTCTCAACGAACTAGATAACGAGCCGATATGACCGGGGTATAGTGGACAAGGATATAAGCTGCATGCGGTTCATTATCTCCTAAGGAAGCTAAAGATGCGAATATTCGAAGGCGAGGATGCGTTGGAATGAATTTATCGAATGGAACGTTAAACGACTCTCGTAGTTGAGGGTTGTTGTTTTATGTACGAAGGGGCCCCGTAATGCCTGGTATTGCTAGACTGAGAATAGGTGTTCCGTGGGTCATGTGAAGGTTTTAAGAGACGACTCTAGGACCTTTTCCAACAATCCTACGAAGGTAACTTGTTCAAACAACTTTTGGCAAATCTCTTAGGAAGGAACGGCTAGGGTGCGTGTGGCGTTATTTGAATAATTATCTGAGTAGTAGGAATGAACAAGAAAACCGTTTGGCCCGAACTGGAACCGAACCAAACCAAACCAAACCAGTCTGATTCACACAGTTTTTGGTCGGTATTCGACTATTCGTTTCCTATATATATATATATATATATCCTTTATTTCAGTTTTCGGTTCCACGAGGTTCGGTTTTTATGTGGAACCAGACAGAAATTTGAAAAGAACCGAAAAACTGAAATGGGAACCAATTAGTATATTTTGGTTTGGTTATCGGTCCTAACTTTTGGGCTTTTTGGGTTTAGGTTTTTTCGGGTTCATTCCAGTTTCGGAACCGAGCTCATCCCTATTAAGCAGGTTTGGAGGGTACATCGTCAAGGGTCTCAAGCCAATATTTATGTAATCCTATGAATATTGCGTCGCGATTGAGGAAAATCGGGTATTTGATAGATTTTTCAGGGAGTGGTGGATCAGATTATTCATGAGAATCCTAGTCATGCCAAAAATGCCATACAATGGCAAATTGGCTGCAAAATGAGCAAAAGGGTTGTGTTTCAAATGTGATGAGATGGTTGTTTTGGCCATGGTGTGGAATTAAAACCTTACATTTGCTGCTAAGGGATGAGTCAGAGGAAGCGGATAAAACGGATTTACAAGCTAGACCATGCCGACTCAAGACGCATTGAGATAAGATTTCAAATCCACACCTTGAGGACATGGTGTGTTTTTGGGAGGAGAGTAACGATATGAATGCCCAAGTCAAGGGGCCTATGGGCAATTATTAGAGACTTGTGGGCTTCTAGATGTAAGTGTGTTTTAGTTAAGTCATTTTATTTAGAGTTTCTTTTTATCATTGTCTCTTAATTTAAGTAATCTTGAGGGGTAAATCATGATTAATTATAAATAGTCAATGGGTCATTAGGTTTGGGTATCAAGAGAGTTTATTGGGAGTTTGACTTTGGGGTCACCTGCATCTTGAATCATAGGAACTATTTATTTTTGTTATTTCCATATCAGACTATATGATTGTATACCCTCGTTTATTAAACATTAATGTAAATACTTAAAGTTTTATATGCTATTAGATGAAAAAGTTATGGTAGTTATCATTTTATATGCTATTACAAAGCAAATTCGCACCTCAGATAAGCTCCTTGGTTTTTGCAGCCAGTTGGTTTAGGAAAGATTGCAAGGTTAATCAATGCTGGGAAGATTGATTCTTCAGAGTTGATCACTATGAAAACTCTGAAGGTATGTATCATGTTTATCTTACTTATATAGTTATATGTCAATTGCTTGTGTTGGTAATTTGGTATATAATTGTCTGTTTTAAAACAGGATACAGGGGCAATAGGTAAGCAGATAAGAGACGGGGTGAGGTTAATGGGACGTGGTGCTGAACATATACAGTGGCCCATTCATCTTGAGGTGATCCTTTGTCCTATATTTGTCTTTCTCATTTTCTCTAAATTAAATTATGCTTCTTCCATATAAATTGGGAGGTGGAAACTTCAACCTTTTACTTGTAAGTGGTCGATTTCTGTTATGTTGTATATCTAATGGGTCAAATAGGTACTATAAAAAAAGTAGCCAAAAAGGAAACAAGTCAATCTGGTCAAATGGGGCCCGGTGTATTTTTAATTCACAAACCTCCTAGATCATATTACTTAAAAAGTTAAATTATTAGTGAATCAATATAATAAATCATATTTGACACACTAATTGTTTATAGACAGAATTTGAAAATGGTGGAGAAAAATTGTTTTTTGGTGAACAGTCAACCCGACCCGATCTGACCAATGCCAAAAAGTTAACCACTTTTATCCATTACCCAATATCCCCTTTTTTCCACGTTGTGTTACAATGGAGATCGCGCTTCTCTGTTTTTGGTAACTTTCTGATTTACAATTATGTGTTCTTTTTGTTAAAACAAATAAATGGTGATATGATTTCAGGTAACATTATATCCTTTTCTGTCATTGTTAGAAGCTAGAACTTAGAAGGATATTAAGATATGCGTTAGAGCTAGCACTATCTAAATCTCTATAATCCCAACCTTTGAAATGCGAAGTTCATAATCTCTTACACCAATGCTTGTAATGTACACCTTACAGCATGTGAGAATCATAACACGGTGTCTTCTTGTTCGAGATCTCACTATAGACGTGGCAGTTATACATTTACTTGTAAATGGGTAGATTTGGGTTATGTTTCAAAAATGTCAAATTGTTTAAGCTAAAAGACAAAAATGGCAAACGGGTCAAACAAGTAAAAAAATTCTTCTAACGCATAAAACCACCTAAATTGATTATAAAAAAGGCGCTGAAGCTGCGCATTGTGAAATACATCAGTATGAAACGGTCAAACAAGTAAAATTTATTCTAATGCATAAAACTACCTAAATTGCTTATTAAAGAAAAAGGTGCTGAAGCTGTGTAATGTGAAATACACCAGTCTGGGAGCGTTCCTCTTTAGAGTGATGCCGACTGTAACCCTATTTAACACTACTCGATCTGTTTATGCCTGCGCTAAAAATGACCCATATTGTCCCGAACCCGATAACCTGCCTGCCTGACCTACCGATTTTGCCACCTCTAATCTTAGTGCTTTGTAATACAATGGAAAATATTTGCAGGTGTCGAGGGTGACTGTGCGTGCGAAAGAAGCAGTTGAAGCAGCTGGTGGGTCTGTGAGAAAAGTTTATTACAATAAGCTTGGTTTTCGTGCTTTGCTAAAACCCGAGTGGTTTGAGAAGAAGGGCAGACTGCTTCCGAAAGCTGCAAGACCACCACCAAAACAGATGGACAAAGTTGATAGCATCGGCCGTTTGCCAGCACCAACAAAACCAATCCCTTTTCCAACTGCTGCAATGTCTGCTTGACCGAAACATAACTTTTGGTTTCCTTTATCTGCTTCTTGGAACATCGATTAACTTGCTCATAAAGTCTGGTTTTCGTTGTATTCTTATTTGAATAGCCAAGCGTCTTTTCTTAGAAAAATAGTTTGACTACATTAGCTTCGCTTCCATAACTGTTGAATGGATTATATACACCAGTTGTTGTCGTTACGGCTGCAATCAGGTCAAGCCTCTATTGAGCTACTAGAGATTGTTTGGGTCAAGCTTTGATCGAGTTCAAGCTTAAGAAGCTCGAGTGTAAAAACAAGCTTGAAGTATATAATTATCTTGGCTTGAGCACTTATCGAGCTTTATATAATATATTGAATTTATAAATGTTATTATTGTTGGATATTATTATGGCTAGACTTTTCTAAAAATGGTTTTAACTTGCGGTCAAGTTTTGTTATATTTTTATACACATTTGAAATTAGTTTTGTTACTTAATAGTTAATATACTTTTTATGAGTTGTGTTAAATAAATTTCATGTAAAAAATATAGTTGTAAAATTTTAATATTCAATCACAGGTGATTTAGTATACAATCACATGTGACTCGACTGAACTAATTTATGCTAAGTTTGAGTTCAACTTGTTAGTTTAATAAACCTTCGTACAAGACGTATATTCAGATTTATACAGTTTAAACGTAAAGTTGGGACATCTGCTCATGAAAACACCAAGAAAAACATACACCATTTTAGCTCAATACTCGTCGATATCAATCTCAAAGGCGCTACCAGGCGTTTTACAGCCACCACCATTTCCCTCATCCTCCTCCTCCGAATACGACACAAGATCTCTCACGCTCAACGGCAAACTATTTGAAAAACTCACCTTCGGTTTCACAATCGGCACCACCATCTCCTCCGCCTCGTTATTCAACACCTGCAACACCCGCCTCATCGACGGCCTCATATCACTTTTAGGGTTCACACAGCTCAAACCAATCATCAATAGCCTCCGGCATTCTTCCTCGTCAAACTCCCCGTTTAGCCTCTCATCAACCGCATCCAAAATCTCATCATTCGCGTACAAACCCCATACCCAATCCACCAAATTTATCATATTCCGACCGTCTATTTCCTTCTCAATTGGCCGCCGACCACAGCAAACCTCCAGCACTACAACGCCGTAGCTGTACACGTCTGTTTTATCAGTAGCTTTCCCACAATGAAGATACTCTGGAGCCAAATAGCCTGCGGTTCCAGCTGTTAATGTCGATACAGGGCTCTTGTTATGATCGACTAATCGGGCTAACCCGAAATCGCCTAATCGGGCGTTGAAATTTGCATCTAACATCACGTTGCTCGACTTAATGTCTCTGTGGATTACCAATTTTTCACATTCTTGATGAAGGTAAGCTAGAGCTGATGCTAATCCTAGAGCGATTTTGTATCTGTGGTTCCAGTTTAGGAAACCCCATTGATCGGGATCTTGATACAACACTTTGTCAATGCTTCCGTAAGGCATTAGCTCGTAAACGAGCAACAATTCGCCCTTTTCAACGCACCATCCGAGGAGATGAACGAGATTTTTATGTCGTAATCGTGCGATTACTGATAATTCAGACAAGAACTCTGTTTTTGCATCACGGGATCGCAGTGATCGTTTCACTGCTGCTGTTGTTCCTGTTGATAATAAGAAGGCTTTATAAACTGTTCCAAACGAACCGTGACCGATTACTCGACTCGAATGGAAGTCATTAGTGGCAATCTTGAGTTCTCTGTAACTAAATCCTCTTGGCCTTTTTGTAAACTCTGTTTTTATGTTCGTTCCAATTTTGATTTCCCTCCATTTTTTCAATGAAAGGTAGCCGAAAACTGAGAAAACCGCGAAGATGAACACCGGGCCCGATATTTCTAGACCGAATTTGATCTTTTTACGATACTTATTTTCAGGGGAATTTTTTGGAAACCGAATTGGGACTGTGTTCGTACTTACATTATGTGGATTATCAATTCTTGGATTGAATCGTTTGATACCAAATGATTTAAAGCTCCAATTTTCAATCAAATGAGTCTCTGTGCTTCCTTCAGTTGATGCCGAAAACCCCACATACATAAGTTCTTGAAAGTAGATTGAAAGATCGATATCCATGTTTAAAAGCGGTTTATCGGGTTTGAAACGTGCCCGGGTCAGGAACACTTTGAGATTCTTTTGATCGTGATTGTAATCAATCCATGAAGTAAACGAAACCCCAGTTCGCAAATCGATTCCAAAAGACATACAATCTGCTGTTCTGATCGAATTTAAGCTATCAATGTCTACCCCGATATGATTCTCGTTCGGGTCATTGAAGTGTAAATCAAGTCGGGTATCGAATTCGATCGCGATGAATTTGTTTTGCGTTAGTTGTGAGGAATTCACGAGACCCAAGTATCCACCAGGTGACCCGAGAGTGTGGTTTACCGGCGAGATGAAAAACGACATCCCGCCGCCGACAGGGGATAACGGGTTGAGGTTGACGATGGAGAAGGAGAATCTTGTGGAGAATGAGGTGGTGGAGTTGGTACGGTTGTCGGAGAAACGGATTGGTGTGTTGTAGGTGATTGTGCCTGCGGAGGAAGAAGGGACGTCGGACTCGACGGTGAGGCCGGCGACGCCGTTACGGAAGTATGAGTCACCGAGGAGAGTGAGGTTGTGTAGCGGAAGAGATGGGAATTCGAAGGCGGCGTTGCGTGGAAACGCTGTTGATGGATGAAATATGAAACAGAAGGTGAAGATTACGGAGAAAACAAGTTGTTTTCTTGGATTCATGATGAAGAAAATTGATTAAGCGGTGGTTCTGCGGCGGTTGTGGTGAGGTTTAAACGGTTAGAATGCAGGGCGCTTAAAGAGTGATCAACGTGATTTTATGCAGCGGTTTCATGATGAAGAATAACAGATATTATTTTGCATGTTACATAAACGACGACGTAGTTGGTAATGTAAATTTAATTGAAAGTAAAGCTAAATTTTAAACTAACATAATTTTATATATAGACAAACAAATCACCAAATTATGGCATACCGTTTCATTTAATTTTAATCTAAGATAAAATTCTACATTTCTAACTTAATTTGGTAACACAATTTTCTCCTTCGAATTATAAAAATATAAGTTCAATTATCATAGAAAGATAACAACATAATTTGTTTTTGACCTATACAATTCATTTGAGTCAACATTCTTAAATTGATGGTGTGACTTTCATTACATGTTTTCTTACCTATATAAATCAATATAGTTTAGATTGACTAAATTGCAATCAAGATGTCAAACTTTGTTCAAGCAAGCCGTGCATAAATTAGTGATTTTTGTATTTGTGATTTATTATAAACCATATTAAGTGACAGCTCACACCTAGACCAGCAATAGAAGCTGTCGATATGAGTGGAGGACAAATATGATGGTAGAAACCAGATATTATAATACGAAGTGACATGATTGTTTTTTTCGTACAAACCATTTGTCATTATTTTTACAGTTAGAAAGATTATAAATTTAAAAAAAAATTTAAAAAGATTATAAATTATTTTAAAATGATAAAACTAAGAAATTGTTTAAATTTTATTTTTTAAAATATTATAAAGGGTAAATATGATTTTTATAATCTAGGGTGGGAAAATACGATATTTTAAGGTTTAAGAATGACATAATAAGAAATTATCTCTAATAATTTTGATTCAAATTAAAGAACTTTGACTCTTAAAAGTCAAAATCAAAAGAATTTTTCAATTTAAATGGATGGTTAATATTTAATTTTACCAAAACGGATGAATAAAATTGTCTAATAAAATTGATACAAGTTAGTATTTTATTTATATTTAGAGATAATAGACTACATCTAAAAAAGACTAGAAGAAAAGATATAAAGATGAATTGGTTGACTTGGTGTTGCCCACCCTACCCAGATTTCGGCTAGAACAAAGTATAGAAAGATGGATTGATTGACTTGGTGTTGCTTCCCTACCCAGATTTGATCGACTTGGCAGACTAGAAATTTGAGTGTGGCTATATATTTCGTTGGTGGACAATATTTTATTATCAATCTCCATGTTTTTAGCTCTGGATTGACTTGTTTTTGACGGAGTGTATTTTGTAATCTCTATTTGTTTAAATAAAATTTGTTTGCTTTTTAGAAGACCAAAGAGAATGAGAATATTAACTAATATATTTATGTATATAACTATATATTGTGTATTGTGTAGTCTAGGCCATGTTTAGCCCAAATTAAGCCTCCTGTATATTATATGTAGGGAGAATTTCGTATACCATAAAAATGGAATAATTACCATATGGTATGGTAGCTTACTAGCTTTGACCAATTCAATCGTCCATCTCTTCATCAAATTTCCCTATTTTTCTCCCTCCTCCCTTGGTTGTCTTCTCCACCAATGACCACCCTCTCACGACGAAACAGCCTCCACCTCGTTTCTTCTATTTTCTCTTACTCCTGATCATGCCTCGTGATAAACCCATTGGACAGCATTGGTTGAACCCTCCAACCTTCCTAGGTAAACCCGTTAGAGCCATTAATACGAAGACGTTTGTCCTATCATCGACCCATGATCTAATGAGTTTAACTGTGATGCTTGGTGTAAGCTTTTTAAACCTTGAAAATCAATTGTTAATACACTCTTTCTTGAATTGAAGAACACTTACAGGCTTACAGCTTTGGTGGTGTGTATGAACACTCTAATCTACATTCTCTTAAGAGTACAACATACAAGATAAATAGACAGAAAATAAAAATATAGCTAAAAATGACAAATGGCATACTTAATAATTGAATAATATAGATACAGATATAAATAGATATAGATCCTTTGTTTCACAGAAAGTGAAAAACCAAACCAATTTTGTTTTGATTTTAATTTGGGCTCATTTTGATCAGGAGACATTTAATTGAATTGAACTTATAATCAAATTTCAAAAAGAAACCAGGGGACCAAGCAATTATATTTTAACTAAACCTTGATCACAGCCATTTTTTGTACAATTGTCCACGTCTTCTTAGTACATTTTTAAATGTGTGCACTCCGACTTTATTCATGTACAAATGTTCATAAAGCCAAACTTGTTGCACACTTGCACTAATAAGCTACTCAAGATAATCATTTGGAAGCTACACCGTCATGCTCATACATCCGTCTTCTCTGGCTTCAGCCAAATGAACAATTCAGCAAATAACAGATTGCTTACTGCCTACCGGCATCAATACCAGAAACAAAACCCACAATAACAAATGTAAAACACGGAGGCACTTTGATCTGCATATAAATTGTATGCATGGATGAGTTCTTGAACAAACAATACAACATAGAAGTAGGATGGTGTGCCCGGTCAAAATCTGCCAAGCAATAAAAATGTCACCAAAAGGAAAAAAAAAGAATAAGAAAAGAAACCTACAGCTTGATAAGAAGGGTGATACCATTGATTGCAGCTGAGTTTATAACTAGTATACACAACTTATGTCCTATTGTGCCTGTAACCTTCGAGGCAGGAGAACTGCAGACACATAATCAAATTTCAATTGTAATTAGAATATTAAACAGCTAACCTGACCAAGTGGTTTAAATATAAATAATTTGATCCCATGAAAACAAGTCATCGGATAAGTACCTTCATCCATATTGCAAAAGCTTTCTATAGAGAAGATTGATTCAGGGTCAAGTTTCTGTTGCAATGGCAGAACCATGGCCACACGGCTTTTACTGCAGAGTGGTCAAATGGTATATTTACAACTTCATTCAAGTAAATAAAGAGAGATGTGGGGAAATGAATAATATAATGATAAAATTATTCACCTGGCCCATGAAGGGACAAACTTTTTGGTGGGTAGGTCGTCCTCTTCATCATCCTCGTCATCAGAACACTGATATGGAGAAATGTCGTAAGAATTTTCTTCAAGAGTCGATCTAACTGGCCCAACTTTTACCGGTGACTTATCATGTATGCTTGTTGTCTATGCAAAAGAGAAAAAACAAACAAATATGATATGGATCATACATGATAAGAAAATATAAAGATATATGGATCATTCGTGATATGCAAATTACTAGAGCTAAAAAAACAGGCAGATTGGGTAGCAGCTCAAAATGGCTTTGGATGACTGTGGGGAACTTTATATGTATGGGTCGAGTTAGATAGACCCATCGCCAGTTTTGTTTATTTTTTTGAATTGTCAAGGACTTTATTTTAACTGCAAACTTACACACCCTTCACCCTTGTACTAGTTCAAGCACTTGTTGGTGGGGACACCTTATAAACACCTTGGATACCGCTAGGCCTAATGCCTATTGGCTTTTGGTATTTTTTGTAAATAATTGATGTATCGAAATTTGATTTAAAAACACTAAGTTAATAATATAATTTCTTTTGAATAAAATGATTTAGGGCCTTGCATGTGATTACGACGAATACACATTAGATGACTTTTGACCTATTTATTATGCTCGACCCATCTGAACAGTTTAATTATTAGCTACATTTTCATACTTTTACCCATTTGACCCATTATCAAACAAATATGACCTAAACTGATTTGTTTGATAATATATGTGGGTTGAAATAGCTACCTCTACAAATAACATATTGAAATGTCAAAATTTGATGATTTATGACTTCCATTGTTTTTCGGTTTCAACTAAAACAAGACAAGAATTGGATAAAAGGTGCTAAAATTATATTCAAAGTCAGGTTTTTGGATGTGGGAGAGGAATGATATTACTGGAATGAAGAGGTAATAAAACGCATGATTGAAGATCATGTACACAACAGTGATATACCTTTTCTTTCTCAAAACAATCATTGGAAGCATCACAGTTTTCGGGAATAGATGCAACTTGCTGGACAACACTTTCTAAAAGTTTGTCTGTCCTCAATTCAGTGTCTTGTCTTTGAAAACTACTTTCATCTGCATTCTTATTTTGTTTCAGATTTTCAGATCCCTTCTTGTTACCAGCATTTGCATCCTGTGACAATATCTATATAGTAAGTCTTGACACTAAGAGCACAAAGAACTAGAAAAGATTAAAAAGGGAACACTGACAATTTTGCTCTGCTGTTTCTCCAACTCCACTTTTCCAACACGTGACTTTTCATATTTTAGTTTTTGATTTTTTTGTGCTTCTGCAACAAGCTTTCTTTTCTTAGCCACTTGCTTCCTTTCGTCTTCCTCCTTTTGCCTTTGCCTTTTCCTTGCTGCTATATCAGCTTCTTTTTTCTTCAGCTCCTCCTGCTTCTTTTTCTTATTTAATTCCATTTCTTTTGCATTTTCTTTTCCGATTCTTTCTCGTTCTATCTTTAATGCTTCTTTCTTCATTTTTCGTTCATTCTCCTTTTCTTGTTCACGGCGTTTTGCAGCCTCGGCAGCCTCCAGAGCCTTCACTTTGATCTCTCTCTTCCCTTCAAGAAGAATCACAAGGTAAAAAGAATATCAACAAAACTTACCGTCTTAATCTACTTCTGTTTTTTATTCAATGAATCAATAATGAAAGAATATATGGTAACATAATTGTTTCTAATGTTAATGCCCTGTTGGATAGCAAGATTACAAAATTGTTATGTTTAGAAGATGCCTATGTTTGTCATGGTTGGTTTTATAGAAGATGCCAAACACATTCTGTGTTCATTAAACATCATATCCAAAAAGAGGGGGGAGGGGGGGGGATAACAAAAATTTACCTGTGCAAACGGCAGCTGCTTGTTTTTGTTGAACTATCGGAATAAATGATGTGATGTTTGATACAATATTGTTACGTTTAGGCTCCTTCTGTGATGGCCTTGGTATTCTGCTCCTCATACTGCTCTTAATTTTACTAAACTCAGATACATTCCCTCTACTACTAGCACGTGTTACAATTGACGAGGCCCTACTTTCCTCCTCATATCTACTTATCTTAATGCCTTGGTAAGTTTTAGTCTTATACTTGACCTTATCATCAGTCCTAGGGATGCTGCACTCTGTATTGACACAATTTGAACTATATCTATCTGGATATTTCATAGACGTGGACACATGATTAGCGTCTTGAGAGCATGCTTCAGTAGCTTCACCGGGTGGTTCTCTTTCAACACCTACCTCATCATCATTCTCTCTTCTTTCAAGTTCCATTTCAGAAGAAACCCTAATTGTATTTTCATTTTCTACTTTTAAAATCATGTTTTCGTGAAGTTCATCACTCATATCGTCTGCATTTTCACTTTCTTCATTACTGCTAGGATCTTCCTCAATGGGGAAGCAAGTAAGCTCAGGATTTGAGCCCAATTGCTTCTCTGAACTGCCTGAGCTTGATCCCGACCTTTCCCATAGCTTTCCAACAGGAGACGAATAAAGGTTCTTTGATTGCCAATAACATGGAGTAGCAGCAAACGGAAACGCATCAAACTTTTGTAGCTTTGGAAAATCAGAATCAACTTCAGTTATAGCACTATCACTTGTCTGGAGATACTTTCTAGAATCTTCATCAAGAGGGATAGTAGTTCCAGCGCCCATGTGCTCAAGAATCCCATCTCCCATAAATCCATAGAAGTCTTGAATTTGATGTTGCTTAAAAGTAGATGAAAACTGAGACACTGGTGTCTCTATACTTGCAGATTTGCAAATCTGCTCTAAAATGCTAGCTCTTGCGATTGTGGTACTCGGATTTTCCAGTGTGTCAAATTCTACTCCACATTCGGGATTCTCCATGATCACATTTCCCACTTCCTCATCTATAATAAAGCCCTCATAGACAGGCACAATTTCATCAGAGACAACCATAGTTTTGCCATTATTTTGTGAAGACTGAACTGGACCATATGAAGACAGACCAACACATTCAGGAAGACTTATCTCCAAATTCTCATTCTTAGTAGCGGCAACATCAACATTGCTGGTTAAATTTGAAGGTCCAACAACTGCTGCCAAGCTATAAGTAGAATCATCAGCTGCACTCTTGATCATGTTTAACACACAGGTCTCCATAGAGTTATCATCCACTTCAGCAACAGTTTCCTGTTAAGCATAATACAGAAGAAAATTCAAGAGATACAGTAAGGGGAAATTTATAAAAAAGAATTTTGTTGAAAATCTGATTGCAATATGATAAACCAACATGTATTTCATGTAAAACAAGGATAAGTTGCCATCAGCAGAGAGTAGATACCTCTGTAGCTTGAAGCTCAGGTAAGGACTCTGATCCTTCTGGAAAATCACAAATCATCTCATCGCCAACTTTCTTATCACAGCTCTGAATGCAATCTGATTGGGAGACATGTATCTCTTCAGAAGAAAATACTGATGCAGATTTCTTAACAGAATGTAAATCATTTATAGGCTCCTCAAGATCACAATGAATCACATCTCTTTGAATATGTACCCTAAAGGCTCGAGAATCTGAAAAGCAGTTTGGTTGGTCCTCAAAAATTTTCTGCTGGTTAAACGGCCATGTATTAACCTTGCCAGAATTCATTTTCATATTGGACAGCTTCAGATGTGTCCCAACCCCAGAATCCTTGGATTTTGAAGAATGAAGATCCTCTTCTAAATCCTTGTTTCTTTGTTTGGTCAAACTTGAAATAAAAGATGACTTGGTATTTTCGGATACAGGTATATAGACACCGGCAGCACTTTCTTTGCCTTTATAACCAAGATCACCCTAATATAAAAAGAAATAAATCACATGAGCAATGCTGATAATACTAAAAACAAGCATTAAATTTTATTACAATCATGAACACCACTTTTAAAAATGTCACAAGTTTGATAACTAAACCCGAAAGTAGCGGTGAGTAACAATCAATTCATGTCGTATATTTATGTATTCAACTGTCATCCAATTGCCATCCAACAAGACATAAAGATGGTCAGAAGTTGGAAATTGGAAGTAAAGATGAATATTGCAAACTAATTTGCATGCTCATATTCTCTTAACTCTGGAGATTTATACCGATATCAAACTTTTTTTTCTAAATTCGGATGCTTGTTCTTCCACAAAAGCAGCAGCTTAAGTGTTCACATGAGAAGAAAAGCAATCATTAGTGAGGGTACAAGAAGTACCCTATGATCCCGCTATTCTCAGCCAGCGGAACCACGTTAATCACCCAGCGCCAACAATAAATCCCCGAAATTCTGCCATTTATTAACCATAGCCCAAGCTGATTTGTGCTTAGAAACATCTAATGATTATCAGATCAGCTAAGAGAAATGGGTATATATTTAGATAGTATACATTAAGTATACTGCATACATAAAGACACACATATCAAATAGCTTGAGAAGCCTATTCACGATCTTCCATCAAAGATCAACATACAATTAGCTGCTTATCATGGATCAAGCATGACATGAAGATGAATGAGTTGCTGTATTGAACTGGGTGTGTTTGATTTATGAAGAAAACTACCACAATAATTAAGAACTACCTCTTTGTTTTGCATCTTCGGTGAGGATGCAAGATCTTCTTTCATACGAGACTTTCCAGAATGCATTTCTTCATCGACGATATTATTGACTTCTTTGGGAGATATATTTACCTCACAGGTTACATCAAACTTGTCATGTAGGGAAACCTTAAAGATGTTCTCAGCATCCTCCACCACTGGATTCTCACTCACGCCCAAATCAATATTCATCATGACATCTTTTGCACAGTCATCAATGTTGTTGTGAGAACGCAACCTTTCAGCCTTTGGGCTACATGATAAAACATTTGCCTTCGGTAATTGCTGCTCAGAAGAAGTGCTACTGTATTTATGATCTACTGATGATGCAAACTCGTTTGAAGGAAAAAATCTCTGTCCTGACAATCCCTCCAGCTTTGTCTTCTTGGAAAGTGGACTACAAATTTCATTTAAATCACATTCGCTGATTTCATCAAAGTTCAGTTGCTTTGGTTTAACAATCATACAACACTCAGAAGATTGCCTTGAGGATAAAGCTTCTAATTGCATGCATAAGGTGACTGGATCCAAATTAATACCAGAACTTACAGGCTGCATTAAAATCTGTGCATCTATTGGCCCATTTCCCGCATAAAAGGTAGCATTTTCTTGCTGTTTAGCACCAAGTGGAGATACTTTCACAGCAATATTGGAGGAAATGACTTGCTTCAGTTCACCTTCATTGCTACAGATAGGTTGCATATCCCCAGTTCTATTACTAAGCACATGAGAAGTTTCGACTGCATCTGATAACTTGTTAGAGTTGTTAAGTTCACGAACTGAATCGTCAACACAGTGAGAAAGCGTACCTCCACCTTCGTGTTGGTTGCAAGAAGATGTGCCCTGTTTTGAAGACATGTTTATCCCACTATTTTGTTGGCTTGAACTTTTAGACCTTGTGATTCTACCACAAAGAGGCTTGTTTTGTCTTTGTGTAGACTGTGTCTTCCTGGTTATCGATTTTTTTCCTGTGTAACTTCCCAAAGACACAGCATAAAGATTGACCCCTTCCATAACAGCATTAACATGACCAGCTTGTTGCAATGAATTACCTGCTGGGTGTACCAGGAAACCACCTTCTGGTTCTTCCTTCTCAGAAGATGAGCCATCTTTAAGATGATCATTCAGAAAACTGGGTTTTTCATAAGAATTTCTGGATTTTCTAAGTCTACCGCTATGGCTAGTTTTATCATATCCTTTGGTTCCCTTCTCTTCTGCTGACATAGACGTTGCTCCACTAATATTATTACGTTTACCCATATCTGAAGGGCCTTTATCTTGAGCGACTTGATGGAAATCGCCTTTGGATGTTGAGTCTCGTCTTAAAGAAGCAAGGGTTCTATGTTCATTGCTTAAACAACTTTTGGCAGTGATTTTCACATTGGTTCGAAGCTCCCGAGCTTTTTGCCTCGACTTGGACCTCTGAATTCTAGCAAGAGATGTATCTGGTGCAGCATAAATGCTTGATATTCTAGCATCCACCTCATTCTGAGGGGAGTTGACACTGTCATCCACCTCACTTACAACTTGATTTAAGCTACATGCTATGTCAATGTTACGACACTCGAGTCCTGCCATTGGTTCATAGCTTGCACGGAGATCTTTGTTAGGAGCATGGGTTTCGGTGCACATTTCATTGGATAACTTATCATTTTTCCCAGCAACAACTGGTTGGTTATACAGAGAGCAGCCACCGCTTGAGTATCGAGTGGAAGCTCGTGAAAGACCAAGTAAGAGCTTAGAGATAATGTCTTCTTTTTCCAACTCTGCAAAACAGCAATGTTACACAAATTAATCATCATTAAACTGTTCAACATATTGTTGACAGATGGATAATTGTCCTCTTGGTCTTGGACAGATACTAAGTGTAATAATCAAAACTGGTTCTACTTTATATCTTGTTTAATTAGATAGCGAAACAAGACCATAACTAATCCTAGCTTAAATAGCTTCAAAAAGTTCAAACATGCATAGTTTAATTGGAAGTATTATAGCTAATTAAACTCCCACCGGCAGAAACTGCTCCAGTAACCCTCTTACCCAGACAAACCCTAAAAGGATTTCGAAGACCACCTTGGGTTCCACATTGATAAATTTTATGAGTGATTATTAGCACCTTCGGCAATTTTTCCATGATAAATGCCAAGTTGCCATATCCATGTGACAAAACACTTCAAATGACAAAATCGGTACCGTATAATTAACTACAGCCTTTTATAAAATTGAATGAGAAAACAACGCGATGAATAAAAAGAGAAATCGCGTAAATGTAACCTAATTTTGGAACAAAACATACACTGCGATCTCCTAGTTCAATCTGAAATGAACAGACGATGTCTAATTAAATTCGACATTTTATATGCGTACCATTGGGATCCGAAGAATGAGAGTTAAGATTAGGGCTCAAAAGCCACGGAGGAGGTGTAATTCCATCTATAAGGAGTGTGGAAGCGAGATGTTGGGTGTGCGATTCGGCTTGCTGCTGCACTTGCTCGATAATCCGGTCCTTTCGCTCGAAGATTTGAGCAAACAACTTCTCTAGCGTCGTCATGTTAGCCGGCGGTAAACCAAATCCGTCAACGGAGCACTATTTGTTTCCGATTGAGTTTGATTGAAGCGCGAATTTGAATTCAAAATTTTGGATCCGATACGGCTGGTGGGTTCATCATTCATGTCTCTTTCTCTCTGTTTCGTCTTACCGAGTCACCGTTGCATACTTGCATTTGGGTTAAAGATTTTTGTTTGGAAAGAAAAAGTGAAAAAGGTTTGTAGTTTTGTCAAGCCGCTAGCTTTTTATTAAAAAAATAATAAATAATAAAAATTAATAAATTTATTGAAGTAGTTTATAAACCTAGCCGTAAACTTTTTACCAATTACTAAAATACTTCTTTTTAATCACTTTACGGTTCATGCGTTGGATATAAATTTAGCTAGTGTCACAAGCAATTCACCTACGAAAATACAACCTGATTTACAAACATGTGTTATGTATAAGCGTAGCCGGTAAACATATCTGGTTTAACATAAAAACTAGGGTTTAAATCTGTAAATTTGTTTATATCTGGTTTAACAAAACTCAAGAGGAATTTAAAGGTCCTATTAATCTTTGTGTTTGAATGATTTACGGTTTGGATTGTGTCACCTGGTATGTAATACATCTCTTATGAGTTGGGTGGTTTAAATTGATGGGTAACACCTAAAAGTCTAAAACATTAATGATTATAGTTGGATTTCCATCTGATTTTGGAGCAGACATCGTCATTTAACACTTAGTTGTATATGAAATGAGCCATCTTCAAACATAGGTAATATGCCGGTATTCAAGTGTGTAACATCCTCAGATTGGGCCTAGTCGTGTTCGACTCTGATACGAGGAAATATCGAATAAAAGAATTATATTTAATTGATTAAGTTGAAAATAGAAGAAAATAATAAAGAAATGATAATATGAAAATATTATTAAAAAAATAGATAAGAAAGATAAATTATTAAATGGTTTAGAACGAGGTTTCCAAAAATATCCCCGTTAGTTAAAACGGGTATTCGTGCGTTAAGT
>JAUEJL010143446.1:0-10679 GCA_032274825.1 Drosophyllum lusitanicum | reverse complement strand
GTGCATTCCAAGACTGAACCCAAAACCCCCGTAGGGGTGTTCCCGAATGGACCTCTTCAACCCAAAGCAACCCGAATACTTTCGAAAGATGCTATACGAATAGACTTAGGGGGTCTATTAAGATTATAAAGGGGGCTAAATAGATGTACCCTTTGCCATCTCTGATACCAAATAAGTCGACTCCACAAAATCGTTGAAAATAAGTCGACAGTCAACACAACGCGTGAGAATCACGTGACGGGATATTATTTCTAGTTTCTACCAAATTCGCATCATCCTGTCTAAATTAACCCGAATACGTGGGCCAACTGTGGCACGTTCTTGTTCCGTTGGAGGCGTCTATTCAGACGCGTCTCTCGTCGATCGATACTTCACTTGCACCGAACGAATCCCCCTGGATTCCTTCCGCCTCAAATTTCTATCTCTTGATTCCCTTACCAGGATATTCAACAATCTAATTCAAAATCATAATCAGAATCACAATCCGTCTTCAATATGTTGGAGGATCAAGTAGCGTATTTGTTGCAGAGGTATCTCGGCAACTATGTTCGTGGTCTTAGTAAGGAAGCTCTCAGTATCAGCGTCTGGCAAGGTATATTTATTATTGTTACCATGATCATCGTCGTTATTCTTCAGCTTTATTGTTGTTATACTTTTTCGCTTTTATCATTTTACTGTCAGACTTTTGGTAGTTTCGGTTTTTGTGTCGGTGGTACGCAATCCTTTTGGCAAGGGAGTAGAAAATAGACTTTGGGGGTCAGTGACAACTGACCTGATAATAGCCTGTTGGTTTAATGGTTTTTGGGAGATTTAGACTGTAACTTTAATGTGAAGCGACCGCCATGAGCCAATGACTATGAGGGTGTGGTTTTTATTCGTAATTTCCTTGAGCTGAGTTGAAGAAAAGGTCACTGTAGGTTTTGAAGCTAATAAGCCCTCATTTACTTTAGCCCAGGATAGATATGTTGGTGCATTACAATTACATACCTCTAATTAATGTCTACGGTGTATATTATTGTCATTTATGTCAGTTCCATTCTTTACATTTGCTGAAGAATTTTGTGTCTATAGTCAGTATTGGTCTTGTATGAAACCTATGTCACCATTGTTTTTACTCAAACTCAAAGGAGTTATTCCCGGTTAAGGCTCCTCCCGGGGGCGCCAAGCCTTTGGCTTAGATGTACGTGGTCTAACTGGTTTACCCGTGGCCGTTTCGTAAACATCCCCCTAGCCGCCCCTGATTGAAATCCCCGTGGGACTCGAACCCTTGACCTCCCCTATGGGGGGCAAGTGATCTACTCGGAGGCCCTTACCTTTGTTTTTGATATATGCATATACAGTTTCCATACTTTCTGTTTGAGTCTGCTGTGTTATGATTTTTTCTTATACCATGTTAAACTTTGATTGTTTTGTTTGTAATAGGTAACGTAGAATTGACAAATATGCAACTGAAACCGGAGGCCCTCAATGCGCTGAAGTTGCCTGTAAAGGTTAAGGCAGGGTTTCTTGGATCGGTGAAGCTCAAGGTGTGATGATAAGCATATTTCTAATCATGTATAGAACTGCTATATGTGATTTCTGCACATTCAAATAGATTACATTGTGCCACTTTATTTCGTTCTTGCTTTTCCTGCGAGCTTGGTGTGTTTTTGTTTGTGGGGCAGGAGGTGAGGGTGTATGGTTTAGGGATAAGGAGATACAGAAGACTGGTTCGTATGTTTGAATTTGACTGAAGGCATATTATCAAGGGACTTAGGCTTATATATGGATGGACCTCCTAAACTATTTTTCTTCATTAACTATTATGTAATTGTGTTCCCCTAGAATCTATCACTTTGATATGGTTAACTCTCTTCCCCATTCACGAATCTCACCTGCTAAGATTGGTCGAGCTAAGATCAATGGGGTGGGTTTGATTGAAACTAGAACATCTTGCAAATATCCATTTGTGAGTGGTACATATTGAGTATAGATGCAGTTGGAGTGTATTTCTCAACTCTCAAGTCTGGTTCATGTACTTGGGCATGAATGATTCCCTTACTGTGACTGGAGGAGTATAAAGTAAACTTGTATTGCTAGTTTGTAAATATACTTGACTCTGAGTCCCCACTCACAATGTATGTTTTTGGGATTTCCCCCAAATAATAATTTACAGTGTTGCTGTCGTATACTCGTGTAAGTACTTTCTCATGACTGATCTGTTTTGTGCTTCTCTTTCAATCATCCTCGTATTTATTATTTTTCTTGTTTTCGACGTCGATGGAAATACTATTGATTACTCAACACGAGTACACTCTGACATATGTAGTTGATGCCAGTATAGATAATCTTAGTGTATGCTATTGCCTGTAAATATCTATGTCTTAAGTTATTTTACATATTTAAATATATATCAGGTCCCTTGGAGCAGGATTGGTCAAGAACCGGTTTTGGTATACCTAGATCGTATATATTTATTAGCTGAACCAGAGACACAAGTTGAAGGTTATAGTGAGGATGCCGTTCAAAAAACTAAGAAGTCACGAATACATGTAAGACGTCGACATACTGTTCTATGACTTCTGATGCATGATCCTTCAAATAACAATTTATCGTGAAATAGGACATGGAAATGAAGATGCTGGAGAGTAGGCGGATACTTACCACAGAAATGGTATGTGTCCATACTTCAAACCTTTTTTATCATTGCACATGGACATTAATTTGACTGTAAAGGTGCTTTTTAGCAATTCAGCAAGCACTTAATTTTGTTTTACAAAGGAGCAGCAGATGACTTGTGGAATCATAGTAGTAAAGGCTGGTGTTGCAACAGATGGTTTGTGGAATTGGTATAGTCAGAGGCTAGTGCCGCGGGTCTACCACAATGGACACTATTGAGAGAATGAAATAAATGTTTGTAACTAAGAGTTGGATTTTCTCCATTTTATTTTTTTACGGGACTATACGATTCCTTACTGTGTGTTTGTAACATGCAGCTTGATCCCAAATCCTGACAAATAGATGTTTCCTTCAGTTTTAATTCAGTGTTTGCATTTATTACTATGTTCAAGCAATTTCCATCAGGATTGTGGTGTCTTAGACTAATTATTCTGACATGCATGCCTTATTGCTAGCATCTTTCAAGCCTTTACTTATATGGTATCATGCAGTTTCTCCTTTTTTATACTAGATCTTGTAATCCACAGATGTCGCCTCCTTGTTTGCTACGTGAAACTGTTGAAGACATGTTTGATGTCTTTTCTAATGAAAAGTTTTAACATGTTAATATGATGCATGCTGACTTCTCATTCAATTGAATAACGTACTGTTATATTGTCTTCAAGAATAAATCATGGCTGGGGTCCTTCATCAACACGATAATTGGAAATTTAAAGCTATCAATATCGAGTATTCATATCAGATACGAGGACCTTGAAAGGTAAATATCTTCAAATTTTCTTTGTTGCCTTGTTACTTGTGTTTCAAGCTAATAACTTATGTATTTCAGCAACCCTGGCCACCCATTTGCAGCTGGTGTGACCTTGGAGAAACTCTCAGCTTCTACGATTGATGATAGTGGGAGGGAGGCTTTTGTCACCGGTGGTGCATTAGATATCCTTCACAAGGTCTTCTTTTCTAGATTCAAGCATTGCAATGCATGACTAATCATCTTTGCAGCTCCAAGCATTTGTGATATTATTTGGATTCACTTAAAGTTCCCTTAGTTAGAACTGATGTGATATTAATTTGTATTAATACATGCGTATCAATTTTTTGGGACTGTTAACTTTAATATTTATCATCGGAACTCTGGTCTTTTAAGTATTTCCCTCCCTGTAAACAAGATCATGGTCCAGTATGGTTTATTATTATATATACTGAAAATGATTACGAGGTTAGCTGATGTTAGAAATTAAACAGCTCAAATAGACTGTAGTCAGTGGGTAATTAAGCTTAAATTTAGGCATTATCATAGGGCTGTAATTTGGTTCTTTCCTAGTATAGGTTTATATATTCGTGTACAAATACCAGTTTCCATGCCTCCAGAAAGACACAGAGATATTTTAGCTCTCTTGATATATAGTAACATGATATCACAACCAGTGCTTTGGTTAAGCTAACCATGAAACCTTAGATCGGCCTTAGCAGATTCTCATCCCAGCCATTGTCAATCTGCCATCATCACTTCCGTTCACCTGTTTCTAGTGAAACTCTTGTCACAGTCCAGTATCGACGACCCTGTTCTCAAATCAAAAGCCGCTACTGGTTTTCATCCTGTTGAGGTAGAAAAATCTCGCTCAGTGTTGTTCGTGCTCATCAAGTGCACTGGTCATCAGATCCATTTGCACTGTCATCAGATGCGTTTTGCTACTGAGGTAGAAAACCTCGCTCATTTGTTTTATCTGCCCTCCCGAGTCTTGTTTTTTCTGTAAAACATTCTCATCTATCTTATAGCCTTTCGTTTATTGTCTGGACTATATGGTAACCAGTGAAATTAAAACTTTGTTTTAAGTTGACGCGGTACCTAGTAAAGTATTCTTTGTTTTCTCCTTCTCTTTGATTTTAAACGGGAGACGGTACAAAACCAAGTGATAGTACAATTCCTCGAATCATTAATTATCCTACCATTCTAAAAATACCGGTCAAATTAAGCTTTACAAATCGGGCTTAAAGGAGTATGTTTGTTCAAATTGGTATTTAAAGTTTGGACAAAGATGCTTACTTGAGTCAAGATCCTTCTAACCTGAAAACCCGGGACTGGAAGCTCAAAACCCGAAGTACTCTAGTGATCCTCCACTGCTTTCGAGTCACATGGCCTGTTGGTCTCTAGCCTTGACATACCACATTTTAGCAGCAGAAGAATCGAGGTATCTGCTTTTACGATTCTAGTGCCCAAAGTTAAGATAAAAGAGGGAATTGGAAGAATGAGCGTAATAAGATGATTTGATGTCATTGAGAAGATGGGTGCACAAAACACAAATGCCCAAATCGCCCGCGTGGATCTCATCCACCCTAGTGTCCTCGTGCTTAGGTAGTGTCCACCTATGATATGACACATGTTGGTTAGCATGAAGTTCTGGACAGGTAGCCTCCAATCCTCGTGCTAGTACAACATAGTCAGGTATATCTTCAACTTGTTTGTTTTTTTGCTTAATCATCATCCCGGATTATTGATTTTGGTAGTACTGATCATATGACCGAGAACAAGAAACTTACATTTAATCTATATACAAGTATAACTCATAACCTCGTTAAACTTGCTAATGGTACTTCACGTCCAATTACGGGTATAGGATCCAACAGTAATCTACCTAACCGAAACTTATCATCTGTTTTTTTTGTTTGTACTTTTCTAGATAGCCATACTTTTATTAGCAAGACTACGAGGAAACACAAGTGCTTTGTGACCTTTCCTATACATTATGTTTCTAGGAAAAAGGAATTAGCGCACACGTTTTGAGTGTCAAGGTCTATACTAATTCCATCAGCACACTTATTTGAATCAAGTATTCGTGAAGCTCATTTATCTGATGCTATTGGATTGGTTGCCTTATTTCCTTTCAACACGGTATACACATTGGAGGATATCTAGTTTCTCGGAGAAGCAAAAAACAACACATTCTCTCGATCAAGTGCCAAGTCACACTATAGAGCTATGGAAGATGTATCATGTGAGATGACATGCATTAAAAGATTCCTCTAAGAGCTTGATGAGGCTATATTGTGATAGTCAGTTAGCCATCCATAGCCAAGAATCAAGTCTTTCACGAGAGGACCAAACACACTGATGTCACCTAATTAGTCACCATGTTGTTGGCACACAAAAGCCCTCCATTGATCTACGAAGGACTGAATATTAACTTGACATTCTTACAAAGCCACTATGCAGATCATAGATAGATCATATTTTTAGCAAGTTGGGCAGATTAACATCTTTGCTCTAACTTGAGGAGTGTTAGAGATCAAGCAACTGTAATCAGCTGTAATTAGAGGGTAATCAATCTAAAATTTAGGCAAAATTACAAGGCTATAGTTTAGTTCTTTCCTATACTCTTGGTTTTGGTTGTGATATTGTCAAAAAAGTTATAGACTAGTAGATACACAAATTGAGTAGAGTGAATCAGTTAAACCTGCTTGTTGCCATCTGTCAGAGAAGTCCCTTGTACCAATCTTGCCATAGCGCTCTTACTTGTTTTGCTGTCATAATTGTTCCAGTCTGTAGAACTTGAAAGGCTGGCTGTTTATTTGGACTCTGATATTGATCCATGGCACATTGATAAACCATGGGAGGATTTGCTACCTTATGAATGGGATCAGGTATGATTCACATATGTTAACTTGTCTAATCTAAGTTTGTTAGCTCTCATTGTTATGTCATTGTACTAAGATCAACTTTAGGTCTTCAGTTTTGGCACAAAGGATGGAAAACCAGCCAGTGCTCTTGTTCAAAAGCACACATACGTTCTGCAACCTGTAACTGGAAATGCAAAGTATTCAAAACAGCGTTCAAATTCATCTAATCTAGATCAACCTTTACAGAAAGCGACAGTCAGCTTGGATGATGTGACAATTTGTTTGTCTAAGGTCATTTCTATTTGGTCACCTCATGTCCTTGTGAGCACATCGAAGAATTTTATTTGTTTGGCTTTAATTGGCATTTCTTTCACAAATTTGCAGAGCGGTTACAGGGATTTGCTGAAGTTAGCTGATAACTTTTCTGCATTTAATCAACGATTGAAATATGCTCATTTTCGTCCTCTTGTCCCTGTGAGATCTGATCCGAGATCATGGTGGATGTACGCCTTCAGAGTTATTTCAGACCAGATAAAGAAGGCAAGGTATTCACTTCTTCCTGTTGTTTCACACCTTATTTTTTAGTTCTTTACTGTATTAAAGTGGGTGCCTTGAGAAACCTCCTGAATCGACTTATTATTAATTTTGGTCTAATTTTGCCTGCCCAAAGTAATTTTAGATCAAGACTTAGGCAACTTGGCTTGATTGATTTTTTAAAATGTTAGATGAATTTTCAAGGTGGTAGAGGCAGCACACATGTAGAAATAAAAAAACTAGGGCTGTCAATTTGGTTCAGGTTAATAGGTTGTGTCATTTTCGTGTCAACCCATTTTGCCGATTTAATTTCGCGTCGGGTTCGGTTTGTGTCACTTTATTTACGTCTTATAGTTCAGAGTTCGAGTTTTTTTTGGCTAAAGTTTCATATTTTATTTGTTTTTTTAATTTTGATTTAGCGGTCGGTTAGTCATGGCGGTAACATATGAATATATGATATTATGATCTGGATCTAAATCCGAATCCAATGTCCATATTTTGTTTTATTTCTAATTTTTAAATTTTAATTAATAATTATTATTAAAGTAAATTAGGTTAAACGGGTCAACTTCGGGTTTCTGGTAAGAAGTTAAAAAGAAAGAAAGAACTGGACAACCAAATGAAATGGTTAAAGTTTTAGTTTAGCTTGTTGCTAGTGGAAATATGTTGGTCATCTACTCTATGCTTTCTCTCATGCTCTGTTAATCAAGTGATCTACATTCAAATATTAATCAAGCGATCTACATTCAAATATTGATCAAGTAATCTACATTCAAAAGGTGATTGGAATAGGGTGTTCTCTTACTACACCAACTTGGTTGATCCTTTGTGAATCACACTTTTGTGGCTCAATTTTGTTTCTTCTAGTGTCACGTTTCTTCCCCTGTCCTCCTTCCTCTCTCTTTGAGAGTGGCAGCAGTAGTAGGATATAGCTTAAAATATTCCAAACTATTTTTATGCATGGGAATTTTCGTTATATAACGCCATGTCTGGTCGCAGTGGGAAAATGTCTTGGGAGCAGGTCCTGAAATATGCAACCTTGCGTAAAAAATACATATCTTTGTATGCTTCACTGCTAAAATCTGACCCCGGTCAAGAAACCATTGATGATGATAAAGACATAGAGGAACTAGATCGCGAACTTGATATTGAACTCATAGTTCAATGGAGGTATGATTTTCTTCTGAGGTTTTAATTATGCTTCATTCTGAACTTCACAATATTTTTAGTGAATCGGATCAGGGTGTTAAATCGTAGAAAAGTACTTCTCTTCCACAGTACGCACATATGCGGAATTGCTTTCAGAACTTAATGAAAACTACTTAGGGGTCAATTCACCACTTCTTCGCTTCTCTTTTTAATTCTACTTTTACAACTTTATGAACATGCCAAATTTTTCTTAAGAAAATCAGAAGACTCTGGTTTGTTAAATGTGTGATCTCTAAAGAACTTAAAAGTTTAAAATAGCAGGCAATACAAAGAATTGTTTTTTGAAATTTTCTTTTGACCTTATCTCTTGTCTAAGATAACCAATGGAATCGTCTAATTGATCTCAACATAAGAAAGGCATATCCTGTCCATTCCTTAGCACTTCTATTAATGGCTACTAATAAAATGATATAATAAAAGATATTTGAAGTTGTAGCGCGAGCTTTTACATGATGAGTGAAACTTACTTGAACAGGATGCTGGCACACAAGTTCTTGGAGAAGTCCATGCAGTCTGATATCTACTTGAAGAAACAGAATACAAAGAAATCATGGTGGTCATTTGGATGGTAGTACCTTCAGCCTTTTTTATTGTCAAGCAAAGTTTACCTTTTTTTATTGTCAAGCAAAGTTTACCTGGTGAACCTTTTTGTTACTTTATTGATTGGACCGGAGATAACAGGAGCAGCGAATCCACTGAAGATGAAAATCAACCGCGGCACTTCACGGACGAGGATTGGAAACAATTGAATGAAATGATTGGGTACAAGGAAGGTGATAACAATGAACAGTTGCCAATGATAGATGACCATGGAGACATCCTTCATACATTGCTAGAGGTTCACATGAAACATAATGCTTCAAGACTTGCTGAAGCTCATGAGTTTGTTGCTGAATTATCATGTGAGAACCTTGATTGTTTGATGAAGTTCTACAAAGATGCAAAAGTTTTTGACATGAAATTAGGATCTTATCGGTTGTCATCACCTGATGGTCTTCTTGCTGAGGTTCAGTGCTTTTCTTTCCCTTGTGTTTTTCTACATTCAATTGCTCTAAAGCATCTTGCTACAATCCAATTAAGAATTTTCTACTTCCTTTTACTTATTGTAATTCATAGGCTAATTGGTGAATGAGTTTTCATACACACCCGAGGGTGATTATTTAGGTATTTGAGTTTTGACTTCTTTAATGTAGAGCGCGACATCCTATGACTCATTACTTGGGGTCTTTCGCTATAAACCCTTTGATGCTAAAGTGGACTGGAGTATGGTTGCTAAGGCTTCTCCGTGTTATGTGACGGTAAGTTCTTCTTTTAAAAGTTTTATACTCTATCAGAACTGAGATTTTAAGCTGATAAATGTCTTTGCCTTTGTTCAGTATCTGAAGAATTCTGTCGATGGGATTGTTAACTTTTTTGAAAGCAATGCTGGTATGAGCCAGAAGATAGCCTTGGAAACAGCTGCTGCTGTGCAGGTTTTCTTTCTCATGATATTTAAGAATACTGTTCTTCTCACTATCTGTTTTGTGCGTGACGTTTAACATATCATCAAAACCAGCTTACTACATACACTTGTTGCCTTATACACACTAACTTTGAAACATCCTATGGAGAAAAGACTTGATGATTAACTTCTTATACTCGTAATGCACGTCTAGGTGCAATGTTTTGATTTATCGTGCCACTTAGCAAATAAAGGTGTATGTGAACTATTAGTGGTATTTGTTTCCTTTTCATGCTCGGTGTCCATTGAGAGGTTCTGTGATGAGGTTATATAGACTATAGACTCTCACCATGTAGTTATACCTCCTAATGCTGGTAATAGTTGTAATAGTACGTGTTATAGTTTTTTATGTATTAAAGCAATATCCTATTTTCTAGATATGTTTTGAGACAAAATTTCCACATGGAGTAAATCTATAACATCATGAAAGCAGTTACTACTATTGTTTGGTGCTAGTACTATTCCTATAGGAACTCGAACCATATTTACATGATGTGAAAAATAGAAACCCCTCCCATTTCCCGTGATGTATTATGCTTGCCAACACCTATCTTAAGAAATTGGGAAGAAAAGAATCTACTTGTGAAATGATTGTCTTAGGTGGTGTTTGTTTTTTAAGAGTTTAAATCTCGTGTCTTGTTTTACCTTTTAGGAAATGTCAAATTTATCAAAGTCAACAACGGAAATGTTCTAGTGAAAGATGAAAAGTAGGGGAAGGTAGGAGAATTATTTCCATCCTTTATCTGATAACTGGAAGATGATAGAGGGGAGTGGTGATGTTGAGAGCATAACAGGCCCTCAACAATTTCAAAACAAGTGCTTCTACACGAGGATTATTAGACAATAGGAGTATATATAATAAATATATTTACATTCTAGACCCTCTAATATAGACATATTTATAAACACTCTCAATTGTCTAATATTCCCCCGCAAGCTAAGGCCTGGGAGCGACCTAGGAACCGTTGTGAAGACAGTGCTTTGGTGAACACATCCGCAATCTGATCATCAGTAGATATAAACTGAACTGACAGCTTTGTACAAAGTGAAAGTCAACTTCCACATGCTTTGTACGTGCATGGAAAACCGGGTTAGCTGAAAGATATGTGGCACCGAGATTATCACACCACAAGGTAGGAGCTGACTTAACGGGAACCCGAAG
>JAUEJL010143435.1:0-10679 GCA_032274825.1 Drosophyllum lusitanicum | reverse complement strand
GGTCCAGATTAAATTTTAAAAATTTGGACGGAGTGACATTTTTGTAATTTTTCGTAATTCACATGTGATGCTTTTACTAATCACATGTGATTGTATACTGAATCACCTGTGATTGAATATTAAAATTTTAGGAATATGTTTTTTAAATGGACTTTATAAACACAACTCTTACTTTTATATGTCAACTAACTTTAATATAAAACTCTTTTAAGACTATATTTTCTTAATCTCTTAATTTTAAATAGTTTCTTAATATGTGGCACATAAGAAGGGTATCCATTTCTTTATAATTTTCATCTTTTAAATCGGGCCCTTTCCATCAATTAAACTAGCACGTACATACATACATAGAAAACGACTAATAAGAAAAATGTAAAACGATTTTTTAAGGGGGACAAAAGGACTTGTTTCCTGTTAATTATTTCTACTTTGTAATTAAAATAAGAAAAAAAATCATGCATTTTCATTTTTTTTAAAATTCGGATAGCTTTAGAAAATATATAAATCAGGATACTAAAAGATTGGTGGGAGTTAATGAGATAACGTATAAGAAAAATAAAAAGCTAGCTAGCTATATAGGTGGTCAAATGACATGCAATGCAATGGACCAAATAGTCATAAAAGAAAGACAATGACATTAACACTTAAAACAAAAACTTAACAAGACAACATATATATACTATTATCTTCCAAAAATAAATTGTAAATATTTTTATGATACGTAATTCGATTAGATTTTCTTTACTTGTCGAAAACTAATATTATGTGCTTCAAATATTAAAATACTTTGTGATTTTATAAACTATATATTTTGTCATGTACGTACGTGTTGTTGTTGATAGAGTTAGAAGTGAAATAACCCAATGTTCATTTTCCCTTCTAAATAATGTTAAAATTTTAAAAGTTAAAATTTTAGATTCATATATATTTAAGCGTATTATGTGATTTTTAAAAGATAAAACTGTTTATATATAAACTATTTTAATATTTAGATATTTCAATGTAAAATAGAAAAACAAATTAAAAAAAGATGTTATATGTTAAAACATATAAGTTTAATTTTAGTTCTATAATATTAATAAATAAAAAGTCATATATACATGTGTGTGTATAAATATATATATATATATACTAGCATGGTACCCGCACAATGTGACGGTATCGAATAATTTCTACTCGATAACTTGTCCGTTTTCGGTATTCACATAATACCGAGACAACGAATAATTTTCCTTTTATAACATCTCTACTTTCTTCATCTTTTTTCCATTTTCTTTATTTTTCTGTACTCAATCAACTCCTTTATTCTTTTTAAAATAAATTTTGAGAGCAATTAAATAAAAAAAGGTTTTTACTTATAAAATAGGGTAAATTGCATGAAAATACAAAATGTAAATTAGTAATTTGAAACTATTTAAAATTAAGAGATTAATAAAATAGAGTAAACTAATTTGAAACTATTGATTATACGAGGTAGTTAAAAAATTATAAATATATGTTTATAAATAATAATTATAGGTTATTCAAATTTATAAGGTCTACTTATACATATTTTTTTATAATTACCTTAAAATATTTATTACATGATAAAATAGGTTTGGTTATGAAAATATTTTTTAATAATTAAGTTAACTTAACTTGATATTTTTTAATAATGCAAGTTTTAGTTATTAAAATTGAATATAAGAATCTCATTAACTCTTTTTAATTTACTTCATTTAAGTTTTCATTAAGTTTATATGAGGGTAATATAGTAATTTAAAATACTTAAAATTTAAGAGTTTAAAAGGCTTAAATATTTTATAATGTAATATAGATATAAAAGTGTGCGTATGAATTTAAATTCCGGTATCATTTATAATTTTTTATATATAATATATATGTCAAATTGATTCATATATATGTATTTTACACCATGTCTCCACCAAATCTTAAAACTTAAAATTTTATATAGAAATTGTGGGTATTCATTTCGGTTTTTCGCTAAACAAATTTTAATCTCTTTACGTATTTATCTTCTCACATATTTACTCGGTTATTTCTATTTAATATATTATTATTTATTTGATTTGATATGCGTACGTGTGAACAAATAATTACCTATTATTTTTCGTGGTGGGGACAAAATTCACACGATAGATACATAACAGGTCAACAATTAAAACGATTAGTTTGCACATACAGGAGATGCATGCTACTTGATATATATTCGATCTCCCGATCGAGATCATGTTGACTTAACAAACAATTTTTATTTTTTGAACAGCAACAAAATGACCCACTAGAAGAACTCCGGATAAAACCCATAACACATATATTGGTCCTTCATATTCATTAACTACGAACACAGATTGGGATATATATATATAGGCTCAGGTTTAAAGCAAAGATGATTTGTACGGTGTAACCTCCATGCATGCATCTTAATTAGAGACTTTTTAGTAAATAATAAATCATCTTTGCTTTTAAATTTTTTTTACCGTTTTTAATATATTTTCGTAATATATTACTAATTTTTTTTTTCTTTACTGTCATTGAAATTAATAAATAAGGTCCTATATATAGAAACCGACCAACATTTAATGTTTATATATGGTTTATTCAAATTTAAAATATTAAATAATTCAATCATTCACTATATATATATATATATATATATATATATATTGTGTTTCGTATTCCGTAATATATAGTATGGATACTCTCTACCATTATTATTATTTTATTATATTACAAAATAAAATTAAAGAGAAGCGAATAGAAACATAAAAAACGAAAAAGAAATTAATTAAAGAAAATGATGTTCCAAGAGAAAGAAAAAGAGCAAAATCTTATCCTAGGAATTCGATCAGGCGAACAATTATTGCCAACTTCTACGTACCATAATCATCAATCCCCCTAATCTAATCTCATCGAACCAAATCATTGGTGGGTACCACCCATCTATTTTTCTTTTTTCTTTTTAAAAAAAGTTATTTGAAAGAGCAACACAATATTTGGTTGGATGATTATATTTCTTGGTACTAGTTTTTTATTTTCCTTTTATTCACTAAATGTTAACTTGTAAAATTTATTAATTTTTTTTTCTATGAGTAAAAGAATTGATAGAAAATTTCAATATATTTTTAGAATACAAAGCAATTTATTTTATAAAAATATGTCATATCTTCAAGAGGGAGACTACAAAGCCAAAAGGAAACCAAGATTAGCTTGAGAACCCGTTACACGCACCTAAGAACAAACATAAACATTATAGATCAACACAATCAGTCACGCAGTAGCAGACCAAGGGTTAATGCACCATTTATCAATGGAAAAGGAAGCCATCCTCTTTCTGATTGAAATCCAAAAAGCCTAGCGTCGTTGAATTTCAAGAAAATGATCACCAACCCGTAATTATTGAGCATCTTTTCGACAAGGAGCGTGAAGGATTTGACTGCGCCAGTGCCATAAAGTCCAAAGGACCATAGAGCATATTGCATTTGGTATTGAATTCTGTAGTTTCTGGTGAAGGGGAAGAGAGTAAAGTCTTTAATTGCATGATTGTTTTCGGCATGCTACATGGAGTGTAACTTTCCTTACCGAGAACATCCCATTAGGGTACAGGTTCCCCCTCCAAATGCCTTTTCCTAATGGAGAGAAAGTTGAACAAGGCAGTAGGCTTTCCAAGTTGTTAAGGTCCTCTAACGCCCTACCCCTCAAACTCGACTTCCAAGACCAATTCCCTAACCATACCCCATCACAAAATACCCAACAACCCTTGAACAATGATTGTTTGTTTGACTCTTTTGCATACAGTCTTGGAAATCAAAGTTTGAGAGGAAAGCCTTGAACGACCCATCGATCCTGCCAAAAGCCCAGAACAGTGAAGGAGAGTCACAGGAATTGATTTTATGAGATGAAGGGAAGTTGAGTTGATCAAGGTCCTTTGTTGTAATGATTATTGACGATTAAACGCCTTTACTTCTGAGATATTGGGAATCATGGAATCCCACTATGGACCATGAATCACTGAGATGACATCTTTCCAAAGCCCATCCTCTTCAGTGATAAAACACCAGTACTAGGGTTGTAAATGAACTGAACGGACACGGACGGAGCTTGTTTGTGTTCGTTTGTTTAACTTTAGCCGAACAAATAAACGAATACAAACTTTATAAATGAATCGATTTTCGTGTTCATGTTCGCTCGTTTAACTTTAGCCGAACAAATAAACGAACGAGCTTTTATGTTTGACAGTTTAAAAGATTGGTTAGTCCATATACATTTTTGTTTGTTCATTTAAATGATAAACGAACATAAGTGAAGGAACACACAATATAATGCAAATCCAACATTATTAAAAACAAATAAACACTATATATATATATATATATATATATATATATAAACACACACGCACACACACACACACACACATATATATATATATATAAACGAACATAAACAAACGGATAACCGAATGTTCACGAATATAAATGAATGCTTTGTTCGTGTTTGTACATTTAATTAAACAAACGGAAAATCTTATTTGTGTTCATTCGTTTATTAAACAAATAAACATAAACAAACTTTATGTCTCGCAATTGTATAAACAATTCATCAATGTTCAATTTGTTTATAGCTCTAGCCAGTACCATTTAGAGAGGAGAGGAGGGTTGCTATTTCAAATAATGAAACCCCGCCTCCGGATCATGATTCACTAAGATGACATCTTTCCAAAGCCTATCCTCTTTATTGATAGAAAATATTAATATTAAGATATAAAACCTCTCTATATGGTTTTATTAAGATTTATATTGTGTTTGGTTTTATTAAGATTAGTATTCACACTTATTTTTTATTAGTTATTTGTTTTACCTATGCACATAACTCCTTACAATTATCATCACTATTGAGTAGTCCGTTTTTTTCCTAGCACCTCACTCCTATCTAATTTTGCTTTTCTCTCACTTTTATTACGTAATAAAAGCTAATAACAACCTTGGTAATGTGCTTTAATATGTTACTAAAAGATTATATTAAATAAAATATTTAATTTAATGAAAAGTAAAGAAATATAAAATAGGCCCCTCCACTCTTCTCTTTTGCAACTACAATACCCCAACTCATTGCCAGAAGCCTATTTCCCGCACCGACCCCTGAAACACAAGGACTGGTCGATGCTCTAGTGTTTCCCACATGACCAACTCGATCAACCTTCCGGCTATCATTCTCCTCAAAGCTACTATTTTATTTTATATTTTTACAGGTCTCCCTAAACACACAAACCATAATTATACGAATCTAAATGACTTGTCAAAACGAATTGATTAAATGATTCGACCACTTAAACTTACACCACCATTGATTCATATTATTCCTTAAAATAAACTATAGCTAGCTTATGTTTTTATAGGTTAATCTCTCTCCACTTGAAATTTCTAACTAATCATAGTGAAATGGACCACCATAAAGTTCGTACGGGTAACCTAAAACGAATGCACTAAATCAATAACAAATAGAATACATTGTTTAAGATTAATACGATGATCGAATCAGGCCGCATATATAAGCATGCTCTTAATTCTTGACCAACCATTAGCTATGATTCTTCTCCATGGTTGAGTTTTTTATTTGATAAAATGGTCAAGCTAAACTACCTATCGTAAATAAAGTTTGTGATCACCTTGAAATTAGTGACCAATTGATGTTAAAAGTTATGATAATTAATTATGAAATTAGTGTAGGAATCAAAGGATAAACTATATTAGAATATATATCTAATTAACTATACTTATTATCTTAAAGAGACCAATTTTATTTATACTAAACTTGATAACACAATACATTAAGGGGGTGTTTGGTTGGCTGATTATTTTCCAATGGAACTGGAATCTATTAAGGAATTGAATGTGAAGGATTTAGATTTGGAATCTAAATCCTTACCTCACTGTGTTTGGTAGTGCCAAGAATTGGAATCACTTCTACCACCGCCCCATCACAAACCACCCTAATCAGACCTGCCACCACCACCCCACCACCATTGCAACCTCTACCACCGCCCCACTGTTGAAGCCCTAATCGAAGCAAGCCAAGTTTCTGCCGCCGCAGGTTGAAGCCCTAGACGAAGGTGAAACGCCGGTCGAAGCCCTAGTCGAAATGCTAGACGGAAGTGAAACGTTGGTCACAGGTCGAAGCTCGCCAGTCACCACTCGTCACTCTCCGGTCGCCGCTCGCCTCTTGCCTCTCGCCAATCGCCATTCATAGATAAGCAAGCGATAGTGTGTATTGAGGATGGTGTATGTGTCGATGGTGTGTACTGAGATGAGAAGAGAAGAGAAGGAATCTCGATTTCTTAGGGTGGGGGAAGGATTTCACTTTCTCATAACATGGAAAGTTTTCCAAAGCCAAGATTCCAATTCCTTTAATAAGGTGCCAACCAAACATGAGAATTTTTTAAAATTGGATTCCAATTCCTAAGGAATCATGCCAACCAAACGCCCCCTAAGGTTGTGTTTGTTTTAGCTTATTACAAACTTATTTTTCAAGCTTATTTTTGATAATCTAGTTTTTTTTGCTTATTTTATGACTTAAAGGCTTATTATGACTTATAACAAGAAAATAAACCAGTTTTATGAAAAATAAACTCGAAAAACAAGCTTGTAATAAGCTAAAAAAAACACCCTCCCGATAAGTTTTTCCTATAAAATACAGAAAAAAGGCATCACGAATAGACCAAGAGATTAAGGAAAAGAGAATATATATAACAATATAAAACCCTAAACCCTTATTTTATTATGATATATATTGATCGACCTAAACACTTATTTTTTACCTAACAAAATTTTAAATACTAGAGTCTATACGTAATTGACTTTTTTATTAATATAAATTTATGATGTAAAATATGATTTATTCTAAATTTTATATTTTAAATCAGATTAACACTTAAACTTTTTGTTGTAACCGGATATTTTAATGACTGACCCTCTTTCACAAGTTAGTAAATGCGTTTTCCTTGGGTGTAAGTCCAATTAAAAGAAACATCCGGCGATCTAAATCTTCACAAAGAAATGATGGATTTTTTATGTGTGTGTGTGCAATTCGTTTGTGACTAGTGAAAAAGGGCAAGAAAAATGTTTTCTTGACATTGAAATTGTCAACTTTTTTAGCTAGAAATCCGTTTTATAGTTTACAAGTTAAAAGGTTGATTGTAAAGAAATAATGATCATTATATCAAACTCTAAGGTTAAGATATTCATAAAGCAATAAACTCTGGGTTAAAATGTTCATCTAATAAGTAACCCTTTTGAAGTATAAAATAAGGGGATTAAAACATATTTTTAAAAAAAGTTAGATAAGGTTTAACAGAGTTATAGGTAAAAAAATGATCTTGAGGAAAAGCTATAATGGAACAAAAGTTTGGGGATAAAATATTTATTAAATATAATTTAAAGTCTAAAACAATCATTAATATGTTTAACAAATTTAAGAGTTAAATTCTTTTAAAGTACAAAGTTTTTAATTAAACCATATTTACCCTATGTTTATGTAGCAAACTTGTATATTCTAATTTTGTAGTAAGTGAATAATATGAAAAAGTAACTTTGTTTTAAATCAAACATGAACTAAACCGAAAAAAAAAAAAAGACTAAAGTGAAGTTCTGATTCCAAGGAGGAAAATCAAGCACCTTAACCAATCAACATATAACTATAACCGATGAACATAACAAACCTACCCGATACGTTATACCTTTTCATACCAAACATTTCTTTTAGCGTCATATCATAGTCACTTTTCTTCCTTTTTTATTTCACAATCTTAGTTATATAGTTCCTATTCCTACCCTCGTTTTTATTTTATTTTACTAATTATATGGAGAGAGAGAAAGAGAAGAAGAGAGAGAGAAATAAGAAAGATAAAGAGAAATAAGAAAGAGAAAGAGGGAGGAATGGGGTGGGGTGGCAAGCTTCGGGTCTCACAACCCAAAAGCCTCCACCCGATGACTTTCCCTAACACCCATTTTGGTGTTCCAAAACTACCCAAATGCCACATTGGACCCGATTGGCGAGGACATGTGTGGTATAATGCATAACCTTAGGGACTTTGCATATGGGTTAGTGATCTAATCCCTCAATTTGATGCACATATGTGTCTCGTTATTAGACTTTGAAAACCTAACTAAACGTTGTATATTTGGGAAAAGATCCTTTAGACAAATATTTTCTAAATCACCGAAGTTAGCAAAAGAGAATCCTATTACGCCAATTTCATATGAGCCAAAGTGAAACGTAGCCTAGTGATTGAAAGAAATTTTCCATTAACTTAGGGAAGGTTGCGGTCTAGTTTCCTAAGATTGTATCTTTTTTTCCCCCGATTATTGAGATGGGTGCCTTGCTAGCCTCCAGCCGCTATAAATTTAACGTGACATGTTTTCTATGTGTTTAAAGTTAATGAACAGTGTTCCTAGTCACGAGTTTCTACATTGCACATAAGGTAATTAGTCGAATCAACCACAATACCTTTTTTCACAAGGTTGTCACGTTTAATGAGATAATAGCCTTTAAAGGTTTAGGATATAAAAATTTTGAGGTTTGAATTATGATTCATATAATAGATTAACGTGTTTAATTAGATACTTCATAACATTTTGGCATAGTATTCACAAAAACCAAAAAGAAAAAAACATGCACTAATAATTAATTTTATGATCATGTCAAGAAAAGAGTTGAAAAGGATAGTTCTCTCTATGTGTGTCAGTGTATATATATATATATATATAGGAGTAGGATCAAATAAGAGTGATTTTAATCTAAGAGATGTAAAAGGTAATGTACACATGACATGTGGCATTTATAGAATAAGGGTATTATAGGTACTTTATATATATTTTCTTTGTTTACTTGATTATCATTCCTTCCATTTATATATCCCCATCCCCCTCCTCTTCGTAAGCTAGAGTCACAGAAGCAGAAGCACCATATGGAACCCTAGCCGCCTCATGTCACCGTTGCCCACCGCCGGCTACTGCCACCGGAAAAGCCACCACTATAATCGCCCTTCAATATGAAAAGCCACCACCACCACATTCACCCTATAAAAGCCACCACCACTGGAAAAGCCACCACCATCGCAATCTCACTTCCATATGAAAAACCACCACCACTGCCACTTGAAAAGTGACTTGTACCTAGATCCGATTATGGTCCTCCTCGATCTTCGCTCCCTCATAGCCATCTGTGAAGAGCGACTTGTAGCCATCGCAATTTAGTCAACACCCCCACTGAAGACCAATCGACCACCACAGCACCCAGATCCAATCGCCGCCGTACCCTGATCCGGTTGAACCGTGGCCACCATCGTTTATCAGTTTACAAAGTTTCAGTTTTCAGAGCTGACAACAATGAAAGCTTCTATATTTAGTTTTATCTTATTCGTTTTTCGTCAGTTTTCATTAGGGGTATTCATCATGTGTTTAATTTTATGTTTCACCACTGGATGCATCACATTTGAGACCAGTGCTCAAAGTTGGTTTTTTTATTCATCAATTTTAGAGTTTGTATATCAGAGTGTTGATGATTATAGAGTTTTTATTCATCAACTTTGTTGTCTGTATCTATCTAAAATGAGTTTTCTTATTGTTCATGTATCTCAAATGGGTTTTCTTTTGTTCATCATTTTTCTCTCTATCTAATGAGTTGTGCTTTCTATTTTTTTAATTAAAATTTAGTTGTTAATTGAACAAAATCTAGTTGTTAATCTAGTTGTTCATCATTTTTATGTATTTATCGATCAGCGTCTAATATAAATGTGTTTCTTCATCATTTTTAGTAAAATTATATCATCTAGTTTTCATTAATTCTTAATTATGAATAGACGTGATTGTAGGAGCTGTTAATATTTTTTAATTTCCTAATCTATCCTTTAACTTTATTAAATTGGTAGTTACTATTAATTAGCCTTTGACCATTTTTAGTAGACTTTTGATGAAATCCAATGGCTCAAAATCCCTCTTACACCTCTTATCAAGATTTAACTCTTACAATATCCCGACTATATATATATATATAGGGAAGTTCCTTTAAGAACTAATAAAAATGCGAGAACTGCGAGAACCAATCTAGACCGTTGATCTTGTTAGTTTTTTTTAATTAATTATTTATTTATTTTTAGTTCCAAGGGTTTTTTAGTCTTTGCAGCAATCCATCAGTTACGATTTTTTTCCTTTTTTTACGTTTTTATGGTTGATCGTGATACACCTTCCATGTTTAGAGGATTTTCGCATTCAAGGCTACGTAATCTCAGAGATTTGGTCTGCCATCGTTTATCACCATCGTTTATCTCAGAGATTGTTTGTTCTTCGCGTGTCTAACCGGTTTTTGTAGTTCTACAGTCGCATAGTCATACCGCCTGTCATCATCGTCCAGGTTTTTGTTTTCGTTTCTTTCGTTTTTTCGTTTTTTCTGCTTTCGTTTTTTCGTTTATCATCAACTCACATCATCATCTTTTATGATATTCTCCCATTATCATATTGCATCATATGTGTTTTTGTTGTTTACAGGTTCAACAATGGAGTCGTCATCTAATGTTGATATTAGGTCAAGTTTTCAGATGGCAGAAGGTGTAGCCGATAATGAAGTCATGATTCAGTCAAACAACGAAGGTGTTTCGGGATCTCGAGTGAACGCGGAGTTTT
>JAUEJL010143424.1:0-10680 GCA_032274825.1 Drosophyllum lusitanicum | reverse complement strand
ACTAGCTTGTTATCGCTGTTTCCTGCCGTTGAGTTCTGTATTCTTTGATGCAACCCTTATCTCATTTCCCTCCTATCGGAGAGGAAATGCCGGGTTGTTTTAGCCTCCCCTGTTGTTAGCTACCATTGTTTTGCGGGGGTAAGAACAGCATTAAGAACAGCTACCTAAAAGCAAGAAACCCTAAGGGGAACTAGCTTGTTATCGCTGTTTCCTGCTGTTGAGTTCCCCGTAGTTTAATAAATCTTCCACTTATTTGATGGTGGCCTTGTTATATTGGGTTATTTCAGGGTAGTCCTTTGGATATAGTTTGCTATATTTTTACTAGTTTGGTACACTAGTTGTGTTAAAGATACGGTTTAGGGATTCGGAAGTAATGTTGTGGCTTAATAAGGATTGACGTGAATTTTATAGTTTTTATATTTATGTATTGTGATGAAAAGTCTTCCGTTGCAAATTAAGATCAAATATTAAAAGTTTTTATAAATACTGAAATTTTGGAAACCAGGTGTTATAAGTGGAAGTCTTAGGAGGGGAAACCGGGAGTGAGAAATACAAAAACGAGGGGCTAGAAAAGAGACACGTGGATATATGGTTAGTTGTTTATTAATATTTAAAGATTTAAAGATACCGGTTGAATAACATGTGCACGTATAGGAATGACAATGTGACGGGCATTGGTGATCCCAATCCTATACCTATATCATAAATATATAATTATATTTATACCAATCATTATAGACTAAAACTTATAAAATAAAAACTATAAACATATACAATTAAATACATCTATTTATAAATATATAATTATACAAACACCCCTATATATTTTCATATAACCCCTTGTAATAAAAATTCAAATTCATGTAATGAAATTAAGAATGAGGGGAAAAGTCAAAACTAAAAACCAACTACCTTAAAAGTAAAAAAATAAATAAATTAAGGGGGTGTTTAGTTGGAGGGAATTGAGGGGAATTTAAAGGAATTGGAATATAATTTCAACCATTTCCCTTGTTTGATTCAATTTTTGATATGAAAAAGAATTCCAAAATGGAGCCAAAATTCCATTAGATGGAGGATTTCACATTCCATCCAAGTTTGGATTTAATTCACTTTCCATCAAACAAGGATTGTCTTCTCCGTTCACCTCCGCCTACCTCCAATGACCTCCATTCTATCTCCGAAGACTACTAGTCATTGTTCTATCTCCAACGTCGTTCTATCTTTGATGACCTTCGTTCTACCTCCGGCCTATGGTAACCTTTGTTCCCTCCGATGACCTTCGTTCCCTTCTTCGTTCTACCCATCTGCTCACTATCGACCCATGCGATTAAGGCTTCAACCAGTCGGAATCTCGAGTTAGATGACACAGATTAGGGCTTGGACGGCGAGAATCTTCGAAGGGGGACTTTGATTAGGACTTCGACTGTCACAGACGGTGAGAATCTTCGAAGGGCGATTAGGGCTTTGACCGGTGGTTGTGGTGGCTGTGGGGTGGTGGTGTTAGGTGGTTGTGGTGACTGTGAGTTTTGACCGACGCCTCCTTAGATATAAATTCCAAGTTCCTTACCAGATACACTTCTAAGGAATTGGAATTCAAATTCCAAACCCTTAGGGGCTGTTTGGTTTGAAGGATTCCTTAGGAATTCTAAGGAACTGGAATCCAATTCCCAAACAATTCCATGTTTGGTTCACTCTTGATAGAAGGAATTGGAATTTAACTTGGGAAAACTTTCCCTCAGATGAAGGAATTGAGATTCCTTCTCAACATCAGTGGAATTGAAATTCCATCTTCTCACCAAGCATCTCAACCACTCAAACACAAAAAGGCGACCTGCGATGGCGATAGAGTGGTGACTGGCGATGCCGACTGAGGCAGTGACCGGCGACGGTGTCGGAGGCGGAGGCTGTTGCCGGCGACAACGACTGCTTCTGCTTCGTCTTCGTTTCTCCTTCGTCTTCACAGGGACAGCGATGGCGACGTCTTCGTCTTCGTCTTCGTCTTCACAGGGTCGCAGTTTCGTCTCCGTCGTCGTCTTCACAGGCGGCGATGGCGACTGCTTCTGCGACAGCGATGGCGACGACTTCTTCTCCTTCCTTCGGCGGTGGCGAGCGACAGGGATGCTGGGGGCGGCTACGGTGGTGGTGAAGAGGATTAGGGCTTTTCCCGTGCCTTTCAGATTTCTTCCTTTAATTCCCATTGTGTTGCCAAACACAAAAGGGAAGGAATTACTTTCCAAATCAAATTCCTTCCAAGATTTCAATTCCATTGAAAAACAATCCGCGAACCAAACGCCACCTTATTGAATTACTACCTCTCTGCCTTTCCTCGCAACTTGCTATTGATAGTGCCCGATTTGTCTCATCCTCGAGGTTAGTTTTCAACTTATTGTTTCTTCATGCTTCTTGCCCTTTTATTCGATTCAGCTTATTGTTTTCGACTTATAGATCGCTCTCCTCCTCTCTTCTCTATTGCTACCAAACACCTCCCATGTCCACCACCGTCAACCACCATTCTCTCTCCAAACCAAACCTCCTCTCATGTACCAAAAATCCTTGATTTTGTATGAAATCACAATTTGGATTATGTATGGATCTAGGGTTTTAGGTAACAAACAAGGGTTTTCAAACGGCAGTCGTTTCAAAACTTGAGAATCAATGGAGACGGTGTTGAGAAGGATGCCATGACCACAGCCGACATCCAGGGTTGTTTTAACAGTGGACCAGTCATGTACAGTGCCAACCATGCGCTGAGCCATTCCCTAATGGAGTGTGACAGATGAGTAGAAGATGTTGTCGGCTGCGTAGAAAAGGCATACGCCAAAGATAGCCGTTCCAAAATTAAACGAAACCTAACTTTCTACATCACATGTGAACTTTGAAAAATCAACTCCGTTGAACCTAATTCGATCACCCCATCGGAGAGAAAGACTCCGGTGAGGGAAAGGTAGGCGTCCGACGACAATTTGGCTGGTGATGGTGGCCAATAGAGAGTGCTAAGGTGAAGAAGGTTTTGACATTTTAGAACAAAAAAACGTAAAATTTGAAAGTGGGGACCAAAATCGTAAAAATCACCAAAACATAATTAACTACTACTATTATTACTACAACTACTATTACTATTATCATTGCTACTACTATTACTATTTATTTTGCTCTTGTTAATCATGAACCTTTTATCACAAACCCTAAATCAATCTTTTCAAAACCTTATGAACAAGAGCAAGATATAACAAGGTATGAACAAACGGAACCCAATCTGCATAAAGTCAATCTAATATGTGAAGATATGAACAAGAAACCCTAAATGAAATACGAGAGCTTTAATCGATGTTCAAGATCTAAAAAAGATATGGACGAACAAAACCCTAATACGTGAAGGAACCCTAAACGAAACCCATTTTTAAGATGTCGAACATATCACATACCTGAAATCTAACAAATTTGTAGAAAAAAATCGATTTCATCTCTAACGGTGTCGGATTGAAACCCTACGATATCAGCCCTGTGATATAAACAAAACCAATATATAACCAACCATCAGATTTCACCATAATGTATGATCTTTAAGCCTTTTGTGGTTATATCACATTTACATGTGGTTGACCGTTATATAGTAGAATTTTATTTCATTTTTGAAAGCTTTGTAGCTATCCTGCCTCGAACGGTTCTCATGTCCAAGTGACGTTTTTGTTTCTTGTTTTGGCGTGGTTGTCTCCACGGTCGATTTCTTGCTAATCTCTGTTTACGAATCTCGGGATCAGCCCAGCCTTTTCCCCATTCTGCAAAAGATGAATAATGTTTGGGCCTATTTTGGGAGAGCAGCATATCTGCTTCTGGCCAAACATAAAATGCTTCTTCTTGATTGGTCCTTAGAAATTCCAACCCAAGTTTAGTTGGTTCAGGAAATCTTATCTGAACATGAGTCTGTAGTTGCATTTAAGGGGAAAAAAGATCAGTCTAACAAGCTACCAATACATTTTTGCAACCACTAAATGAAAAAGATGCAAAAAGTATAATAAAGAGAAATGTATTTAGTTACTTATAGTAATAAATTTGCATGAATCATATACAGTTTATGACCAAAAAGCAAAAAGAACAAAGAACAAAAAAAGTAATATACTTTGTCTTCCTGTACTAGAGAACAAACCTTTTTAGGCAAGAACACAATTTTTTAATATGGGTCCAAGAGTGTCAAGTTGAGCTGACGGTCCTTTTTTTTAGTTTTATAATTTATTATATAATAATATTATTTTTATTTATGCATAGCGATTGAAGAGGTTTTAAGCATCTGGAAACATGTTGAGTGACTTTACACGTTTCCATTTTAGTTAAGTTTTACATTTTAGAAATTCGATATGTTGAAGACAAAATACAACCCAAAGGCCAAAACTAACTACTTTAAGGCAAATGAGTCGAAAGCCAATACGTAGAGCACAAAAGTTAATCAGCCATCATTAATATAATACAGTCAACGATAAAATCACAAACCATTATAACTTACAATATATGTACGTATTTGTGTAACTGTGTAAGTGTGTATTTGGGTAAATACCTTTTCATCTCCCTCTTTAAGAAACCCTTTGTCTTCTAGAATTCGCACGAGACCTCGCCACCATAAGAGATCACTGGTAGCAAGTTGTTGATTCTGTGCATCACCCATATACAAAACACATTTAAGACCAAAATAAATAAATAAACACACATACAGCTAAATGAATATGACAAAGATCATGTTTCCAAATACAGTTAAAGCCAACCTGTTCCCGAATTCTAGTAACTAATATCTTGACATTAGGCTTTTCCATGCATATTTGCCTTCCAATTTGATTATAGCTATCATCATCATAAGTTTCCTCCACATTACTTCTTTTATCCTGAATGTTAACATGAGGAGTATTGCTTGTAAAAAATAAGGTTGAACATAAACACACAATAATAATTCCAGTCAGCACATGTTGTCTAGATAAAAGTTTGAGTCAGTTAAGTCATAGAGAATTAGAGATAGTTAGAAGGCGCTAGAGTATAACATGTTACTCTAGTACACCTCCCTTGTATTCTCATCATAAAATACAGTCAATAATTCTTGGCGTCTATTTTTCATTATGTAAATTAGGGTTTTATATTATGATAGCTCAGGTTCCACCATTGGATTTATATATACTTTGCAAATGTTTGAACTGAAACAACCCAGTAAAGTACTCACATAATAAGAAGCAATGATCTCCATAAGAATTCTAGCTTCATCCTTCAAATCTTGCTTTTCAGGAGGTCCTTTAACACAAACATCACACCTGATGAGAAACACCATTAAAAAGTTTATATGAAACTAAAATAAGAAAAGAAGGACGATGAAAAATATGATAATAAAATATATAATAAATATTGGCAGAGATGGTGTTAACACTTGGTGTCAAGGAAGCAGAGATGAAGCTAACCCGTATTTACCACAATGCCATGTATTAATACGGAGTAATATTTTTTAAACACATAAACGCAGAATTTGACATACGAATGACAACTATCATGGCGAAAATCCTCCCCGAAATATTGCACTAGCATTTGGGATCGACATTTACAAGTACAAATAGCATATCTGCAAAGCATAAAAGAAAGCAGCATTAAGTATGAACTCACAAGATTTTTGAGTGGGAGATTCTAGAGAAGGCAATTATATGTCAACCTGAAGCAATCAGATAACATCTTATATGCTTGTCTAGTCTGTTCTTCACTTCTTCGGCTTGGTAAAAGCGATGGCATTCTTGATAAATTTGCATATAAAACTATTCAATAGAGCACAGAAAGTTCAAAAAAAAATCATAAATACCTTGATGGAATTAAAAATCTTGTTAAAACTTGTTACTAAAAATAAGCCAGACATTAAAAAACATTTGTGGTCATGTTAAACAAGCACAATTTAAAAAGTCATAATATTCGTTAGAGATAATTAAATTCAGTTGTTTAATTAGTATAAATAAACCACTACCACAATGATCAAATCATTAAGGCCATCAAACTGGAGTGACCTAAATATTAATTAAATACATATCGACAGCAAATACATTTGTTTTTTTATGTTGATAATGGTAAGGTCCTAAATGTAGCGACTTAATATTTAGTCTGAAACTCCTAATTCTTAATTCCAAAATATAAATTGACATATAAATCAAACTTGGGGTTAAGTATGATGGAAGTGACATATTAGTAAATAAAGTTTCTCACTGCAATCTGCTGATTTTCCATCTCTTCCAGCTCTACCTGCTTCTTGGTAATATGCCTCCAAACTCTGTACACAAAAAGTAGCTTTCAAAAGTTTTTTAAAATTATGCATTCAAAATTAAAATCGCAAAAGTGAATTATGCATCTTGCAGGAAGCCAAACAGAAAAATTGACAATATTTTGAATGATCAAAATATAAGTAAAATGAGGAAATATTAGTTTCGAAATATACTTGTGGCCAACCATAGTGAATGATCCTTCGCACATTCAATTTGTCTATTCCCATACCAAAAGCAACCGTTGCAACAACAACCTGGTGGACATAAGAAGAATAGTAAACATTTGCCTTTTGTAACAGTTAACTGCAAATTCATTATATTGTTGCAATCCGTTTGATTAATCATATTACAAGTTAGATGGTCTTAAAATTTGGTGACAAGTAGTACTAGGGGTGGCAATTCGTGCCATGTTCAGTTTGGCCAGTTGGTATTACCCAACCCAAACACCACAGCTCGTGCAACCAGCCTATCTAAACAGGTTGGAGGGTTAAGCGGGTCGCAAACATGTTGATCAGGTAAATGGCTTATAATCAAGATATAAATGAGTCATCTACAAGTTTAACGAGTCATAAACGGGTTGGCAGGTTGAATTTATATTTTCTATTTATATTTTGAAACAGGTTGGGGGTTGGTATGTCTATTCACAACCCAACACAAACACAACCCACTTATTAACCGAGTTAGGTGAGACACGTTTAAGACCCAAGCCTATTAAGAAGCAACCCAAAATCCCACATGCACTTATTATCATGTCGGGTTCGTGTCATGTAGGGAATTGCCAGCCATCCCTAGACAACCCCTACTAAGTTTTGTATATGATTGAAATCACATATCATACCTGTACATTATTTTCATGAAATTCCATATGCACCTTCCTCAGTTGTGATTTTGGCAGCTGATAGGTAGATAGAAAAGAAGTTGCATCACAATAAGTAGGGAAGAAACAGATGATCAACTGAAACATAACGGGTGGTTGAAGATAGGTTTAATAAACAAAAAAGAATCAATGCCTAAAAAGAGAAGTTTTGTTAAAGGGGTGTAAAATACTCTGAAATTAGGTTTTGTAAACTGGGTAAATATGTAACTCTATTTTATTCCATAAATAATCAACTTTGTTGCAGCTGGTGAGAAACTGGTTATTTAGAACTATTGCCTATCGACCTCAATAACCAGAAGCAAATTTGTTCATCTAGACACTAAAAGGTAAAAATTCACTATGAATTTATGATGACTTCAAGTTGTAATAACCAGTTTAAAAAACACTAATAGATAAGATAATGAACAGCAGAATTATACCTTTGCATTATAAGCAGCAGCTTTTACACCACATTTACAAAGATACTTGGCTATGTTTAATGTCTCTTTCCTGGTTGGAACATAAATAATCGTTGACCCTTGATCAAATTCTGTCTTCCCACTGGCACAAACATCCAAATCCTTCGATGATGAACTTTTATTAAATTCTCCACACGTAACTGCAGTAATGCTGGTTATTATATATAGGAATGTATTCACAAGATTAGGATTACAAGCCATGTCTTTTTTTTTTCCTACTTAATTTTCAAGATTCAATAAGATTAGGCATTCAGTCTTGTCCATAATCAAAGAATAAAAAATTGTAATTGGTGATTCCAGGAATAAAGTTACCATCAAAGTCATCAACATCCAGGAATAGGTCGCACTCATCTTCAAGATATTCAACCGACAATTGTTTTCTCTTTACAGTTGGCAAAGTTTTGTCGTCGTCATCATCATCATTATCATCACTTTCAGATGAAGCCCCTTCATCTGCACAATCCAACCAGTTCTTGTGTATTTCATCTTGGCTGGATGTCCCAACCGGAATATTCTTTTCGAGTGGCAAATAAGTGTTTTTAATGTACTTATGTTTTGTGGAGTATGCTTCAATCAACTCACAGAAGTCCCTCTCATATGAGGATGAAGATGTTCTACTATGCTTGACCTACAATAGCCGAGATTATATGAGCTACAAATTTGTAAACGGAAAGAAAAGAAAAGGTTAAAGTCATAATGTTTGTAGAATATCAAACAAATATCTTATAAACATATCATATATGGCTATGAAAGAAGAGTGTGGAATAACTGAAAACCGAAGATTTGGACGGAAAAAGGAGGTCAGAACAATCTTAGGATCCTCTGACATTTTCAATGACTTGAGAATATCTTCCCGAACTTGAGTGGTGGCGGTAGCAGTCAATGCCATTATCGGTATATCGTATTTCAAGAATGCCAAATTTTTCGTGTTAAAATTCTCTCTCAATGCGGATAATCGCCTGAAACGTCAAAGAAAGATATGTCAAGTGTATACAGCAAAAATAAAATAAAAGTAGATATGCAACAGGATAAGCTAGTTATATAAAATAGAAATACAGACCTGTAATCAGGTCGAAAATCATGACCCCACTTGGAGACACAGTGAACTTCATCAATCGCAAATAAAGCAATACCACAACTTTCTGCTAGGCTTTGAAGTGGTTTTATCAATCTGCATGAGATATGTTATGTGTAAGACTTTCAATTTTCTGAAATATCTAAATTCCTCATAAAAATATAAACCAAAATTAAATAAATCATAAACCTTAAGATTGTCTCGGGGCATACGTAGATAATTTCATACATCCCTCTCATTGCTTTCTTCTCAACACTAGGATCAATTTGTCCAGATCCAAGAAAACAAGCCGACACACCATGTCTTGCTAGTTTCAAGCACTGATCATGCATCAAACTAATCAAGGGCGAAATCACAACCACAATTTTCCCCGTTAACAATGCTGGAATTTGAAAACACAAAGACTTCCCTACGAAAAGACCCAGGCTAAGATTGTAAATCTTCACAAATAAAAGTTAACAAAACAATTCAGGGATGATAACCGAACTAATTATTGTTTACCTGATCCTGTTGCAGCAAGAACAAGGCAGTCTTTGTGGGCTATCCAGGCTGCCAAAGCTTCCTTTTGGAATTCTTTTAAGAATGAATAACCGAAATGCTTTTGAAGGAAAGTATTAGCTCTAAGTTCCCAATTTGGTCCAAAATCTTCTGATAAATCAGATTCAAGAGATGTTTTGCTAATATTGAGTCTTTTTGCAGATTGCAGATGATCTAGAATGCTCGACTGACGCATTTGCCCAACTGACTGTTTTCCAGTTGCAGATAAGTCTCTTTTTCTTGAAACTTTCTTGCTGCCACTGGAGCACTTGGAACCATTTGATGTTTCATCTTGATTCTTATTGCAACCATTCAAAATGAAGTCAATTGCATTGTTTAACGAAGGACCCACTTCTTTCATGGCTTTTGTCACCTCGGAGATCTGAAATCCCATGCTTAAAAGTTCTGCAACGATTAGGTCAGAAGCTACATTGCTCTCATCCATTGCCTATATAGCAGCTGCATTCCAAGAGAAACCAATCAAAGTTTAAAATACAATACAGATTTTTAAAAGGGGGGAAAAAGCCAAGCATGGCATACTTTTGACATCTAAAACATGAAAAACAGCATTTGCTTAGCTACAATCACCAATGAACTCAACTGTTTGTACCGAAACTACAGGAACACTTGTGATTTTGGTCATTTTAGAATTTGTAGCACATCTCATCCAAACAGAACAGTTAGAATCCTTTGTAAAACTCTGATGAACACTTGTGATAGAACAAGTTTGTTTCAATAATAAAGCACCCACCAAGTTCTAAAAATTGATAAATTCTATACGCACATTTTGATTAGGGTTTCTTGGTAATAATTTCCATGTCCCAATCTTGCAGATGACCATCCGATTATTTCATCGAACCATGAAATTTTATGTACGATTCAAGGGTAGTAAAAGAGAGATCAGTGAGAATACTGAATTAAACAGACAGAATTGTCATAACGAGTTCACTTACCAAAATGCAATAAAAAATGTAAACGATATTTGATGTATGAAGACTTACAAGATCGACCAATTTCTGTTCTTTGAGCTGCAAAACAATTCACAACTGGAAATTGGGAAACACCAGAGAACCCTAATTGGCGCGAATCGAAATTTAAGTTGGGCAAATGCAACAACCGTACGCTTGTTAATTTATACCGGCCAAAAGGGTAGTTCAACTCTAACTTTAAATCAATGTTATTAAGATTGGGATCTTACCTAAGATCGTTTTTTTTGTTAGATTCGATCGTAAGAATAAGATCAGGATCTTAAGATCCTATCACAAGTCACTAAAGTTTTTTTATATGCTATAAAAACCAATTATATAATATTTTTACGAGAGAATGAAATATTAAATTTTAAAATAACATACATCAAATCGTCCAAATTTTAAATAGTAAGTGCATAGATAACAACTCACCATAATTCATTGGTTTGCATATCATAATAACATTTAATATGTGACTCTTAAACACAAT
>JAUEJL010143413.1:0-10680 GCA_032274825.1 Drosophyllum lusitanicum | reverse complement strand
TCCGCAGCCCAATACACCCCAACCCTTCCCCCTGGAATAAATCTCAGAGTAGGTTGTTGTCAAGATTTGAACCCTTGACCTTTAAATAATTTTTATTATCAAACACCACCTTACTTAAAAACGAGCACAGTTTAAACAAAAAGAGTTGTTTGAAAAAACCATGCTAAAAATTATACAATCTCCATTATCAGACTGTATAGCATACAATTTCCTTAACATACTATCTATCATACAATAAAGTCGAGAAATGTATTATAATAACAAGAAAAATGATTGTATTTATTGTATAAGTCATTGATCATTATTCATAATTAGAAGCAGTATGATTAAGTATTTATTTGTTATAACAAAAAAATCTAAACTGATTATAAAATTATTTTAAAGTGATAAAACTAAGAATTTGATTAAATGTAACGTTTTAAATGTTAATAAAGGGTAAATATAACATTAAAAATGCAAGGTTTAAAAATGACGAATGGTGTGTTTGACGAAACTAGCTGGGGCTGAAGCTGATTAAATGATAATTTCAAACCCTAGCCATAAGCTACTTGAAAAAGCTTTTATTCTAGGGCTTATTGAGAATTATATTTTTAATAATTTCCTTACCCCTATGTATAATCCTCTATAACTCTAGTAGTTTTTAATGTATCATTGGTAACGGAGAGTGACGAATTTCAGAAACAGGACTATAATTAAATTTCGTTACAAAGTTGAAATTTATGCACGATACTTGTAATGTATTTATTTATTTATTTTATTTTTTTACAAGCTAAAGGTCGGTGTTACGGTGTACGTGACTGGACCCTGCCGGTACTCTTCTCGCTAATCTCGGTCATATGTCCAACTTCCATTCCCGGCGTCGCTCCTCATCTCCCGTCGCCGGATATTAAGAATTTCGAAATCCGACCACCACTGACACACATTAAGAGTTCAAACACAGAAAAATGGCGGCAGACGATGTTCCGTTGGATGATAAGGTAAAGCGAACCAGAGATCTGCTATCGAGTTTCTATTCACAGGATGCTTCCCAGACTCCCGCTCCCGCCAATACCACATCAAGATTCGCCACCCTCGATACCATCAACACGACCTCCTTCGATGCCGATCAATACATGAATCTTCTTGTACGCCCTTTGATCTCAGATCCCTAAATGATCTTGTTATATTAGAAGTTTACTTGTCTATTTATTATAACTTGATGTTGCATCACAATCAAGGGTATACAATTACTGTATTAGGTTAATACTCTTCTGTTCCATGAAATGAAACACAATTTGTTATTTGAATACTGACCCAATGGTATGTAACGTATAACTAACATGGTTTATTTACTAAGCTAAAATCCCGAATTTTCTATGTGTTTCACTTCTCATTCAGTTCATCATGCTGTTCAAGACATGTGTGGGAACTTGTTATGTTAAGTTCATTTGAAAATTGTTGATTTCCGTATTTTGTTGTGATTAATTGGATATGTTTTTGCTGAGACTTTGATGCCGCTACCCCTAGCAGAATAGGAGTACTAAAATCACTCATTGGATTCTACAATTTTCTTGCAAATGACCGTAGGATTCTTGTATAAGAGCTTTAGAGCGAAGCTAGCTATAGTAGTTCTTTCAGCAAACAACATTTGGTTGAAGGTGCCGTGGAGCCTTCATTATTAGTCCTAGAGCTAAGGTAAATCGTTATTTCGTGAAACCCTAAAACCAATTTTGTCAAATCACCTTCGTATCAACGTGCCTCATTTGACAGGCATATGTAATGTGCCAATCTAAGGATTGAGAATCAATCGAGAAATTGGAACTCAAATACTCAGAATTCTCTCATAGTAAGAACAAAGAATTAAAAGTATCAAGTTGTAAGCTTTATTGAGTCATACGAGTAATACAGAGGAGTGAGTACAATGACTTGAATGAGTGAATCTGGATAGCATTACAATCTGTATTTATACTAGCACTAGAGCTTCTTTCTTCATGTCTACTGCGATTGTTAGTCACCTGTTTGGTTATTCAGCCATTGGCCATTAAGTGATTATCTGCTTAACAAACTTTATGGTCCTCCCTCTAGCAGATGAGGGTGCTCATGCAGGGTACTTATATAGCATCAGAAATACACCTAACAATAATGGCTTGTCTAGTAGGATTTATGAATGGCATGAGAGCAATATAGCATAGAAAGACTATGGTAGGGGTCTGGTTATTTGCATAATAGCTAATATATTGTTGCCACGAATTTAATTAGGGGAAACATGGGATGCTAGGGTTCTGGCGCTTAGTTAATCCTGAGAAGATGGAATATAGATAATCCCTTGTACATATATGACTGTGCACATGCACACACCATAAGCAAGATGACTTAGGCTTAACTGGTCAATGTGCCTATATAGATACCCTTAGTAATGTAGTACATCTATGCCTTGCATCACGTAACACTGGGCAGTGGTATCCCATAGAAAAATTGAATTGATTTCATATAAAAAGAGTCTAGAATCTGTCATTCTTGCTTAACACTTCACATGACTAAGGTTTTATATAGTGCCCTTGGTTCCTTATGGTATTAAACACCGTATCATCTTTACATGACATACATTTTTGATATTCTGATGCAAGGTTGATGATGTTTCTTCTACAAACGTGTCAGGTACAAAAGTCAAACCTGGAGGGCCTCCTTCAGAGACATGTTGAAATGGCTGCTGAGATCAAGAATCTTGACACTGACTTGCAAATGTTAGTATATGAAAATTATAACAAGTTTATCAGTGCTACAGATACGATCAAAAGGTAAGACACTGTCTTGGGAATCCTTCTCCTCCATGAGATGCTGATGGAAGTTTCTCCTGACAGCATTTCATAGAACTTTTGTCATGTACAGCATGTGAATGTATATAATATTTTTTGATGCCAGAATGAAGAATAATATTGTTGGTATGGAAGTAAATATGGAGCAACTCCTTGATAAGGTATTTCTAGCAACACTACTTTAGATGGCATACATTCTTATTAAGGAAAATGTAAATTTAAGTTAGAAAAAAGTTGTGAAATTAATCTCTCATTATTATTCTTGCCAGATAATGTCAGTGCAGTCGAGAAGTGATGGGGTTAACACTTCACTATTTGAAAAGAGAGAGCATATAGAGAAATTGCATCGCACACGTAACCTATTGCGCAAAGTTCAGGTATCAAAATTGCTTTAGAACCTCCATTGTATGAGCCTGGTTGTTTTGTCTAGCATAGAAGTGGCAGGACAGGGGAGTTGGCTGGGTTGGCTTGAGCCTTCAACACTCCTTTTTTTGGTCTATTTAATAAAAAAATTATAAATAATTAATGCGTTGGTTAGGATTTAAAAAGAATCATATTACAATAATCACAACAACAACAATACCCAATCTCGCCTAAGTGGGGTATGAGGAATACGACAATAATAATAATCAGAACTTTTGAATGAAACCATGAAAAATCCTATTTCCTCCTACTAAATCCTCCTACTTCGTTCTCCTATCCACTAAATGATGACATGTTGAATCAACTTATTTTCTTTCCTCATCCCCTCTCTTGATTTTGACACTTGTCTTGATGTAGTGAGAAGGAGGATATAGAACCTCTCTAAAACAATTTAGGAGGTTGCATGCAGAACAATAAAAGATAAACTTAGGGTGACCCCCTTAGCTAATTTTACAAGACTTGTTTGAGATATAACACATCCCAAATCGACTCGTGAAGAAATAAATGGGTCGAAATTGCCACCTCTAGCTTGACATATTGAACACCACACTACCCGTGGGTAGCATATAGCATGTTGTGCACACCTACTTGACACTTCATCTGCTACTGCTTGCATCTATTAGTACTTGTTCACTAGTGTCTTGTTGTACACCGACATATGCGTGTTAAAGAAATATAAATTTCATCTTTGTAAACAAATTCTTTCTGCTTTGCTGTGTCAGCTATCGCTTGATTTTATATGAGTTCTATACATTATGCAATTTATGGTCTTTAGGGCATGTTGAGTTGCATGTATTTCATGTTTTGTTGAGCAGTTTATATATGATCTTCCTACTACACTTGGAAAATGTATCAAATCTGAAGCATATGGCGATGCTGTGAGGTTCTACACTGGGGCAATGCCGATATTTAAGGTTAATATACTTGTTGTCTGTTCATTATATCAACTTAATGTGTTCTGTCATGAGACTTCATTTGTGCTATATCATTGACATTCATTTATCTTTTTGCTCTTTATCTTGAATTATAGGCATATGGGGACTCCTCATTCCAGGACTGTAAAAAAGCATCTGAAGAAGTAATGGCAGTTATTATTAACAAACTTCAGGTACTTTCGTTGATAGTTTAGGTTTTTTTAACCAATGAAAAGTATTCATATGTTATATATCCGTTAAAGGGAAAACACAAGATTTCATTTGTGCAAGCTTTCTCTCAGGATAAGGTTTCTTCTGACTCTGAATCAATACAAGCAAGAGCAGAGGCTGTAATGCTTCTCAAGCAGTTAGATTTCCCGGTATGTGACTCTGATTTTATCAACAATTTTAATTCTTGAGTTTTATTGTGCAGTTATTTTATATGTTAATTATGTGGACTTGGTATGAGTGATAGATTCTAATTTATACATCATGATGTGCATAACTGCATCCAATAGTCATCTAAAACAAACAATGCATGATTAGGAAACAGCCGGAAGTTCGCATTTTATTTGCCCTGCAAGTGTAACTTGTCCTCTTTTGTATATACTTAAACCAGTTCCATTGTCAGGGACTATATTGGCTACCTGTTTATATACTATGTTTCACAAAATATTCGTTCTTTTTTTTTTGATTTTTTCTATATCTCTAGTACATGTTCCCTGTGTTGGCATATCTTGCCGGATTCATATTTTTAATTCAGTATCTCTCTCGTAAAAGAAGAGCACATACACACACAAGCTCATCGTCTCCTAGGAATATCTTGATATACCCTTAAACCAAAAAAATAGAAAGATGTTTTTTTGAATGAATATAAATTAGTTTTTTAGAGGACTTCTAACATGTTTTGGACATTCTACAAAGCAATGCACAATACCTTTACAAAATGAAATGTGTGGAGAAAGTTTTTTTCTTGATTGCCTATGTTGGTCGCTTTAACAGGTTGAAAACTTGAAATCAAAGTTGCTTGAAAAGTTACAGCAGTTCCTTGAGGAACTTGATCTCTCTAAAGAGATAGGTTTCGATTCTGCAGATCCTCGTGAATCCACCAATGAAGGAATTGAATCTGATTCCATTCCTCCTCGTCCTGAGGTAATTACAAAGATGATCATCTCTTATGGCTTTAAATCAAGGATATGTTTTCACACACATACATATATGTGTATGTATATATTTCATATATTCTGTTGTCGCGCCTTTTGATTGTTAATATACATCACTGCTTTCTGTTGTCACCTAATCATAAATACGAGCTCTTTCAGCTGTCTAATTTCTTGAATAGGTTCCCACCCGTGAGCTCGTGGAAGCTGTTCATGCTTATCATGTGATTTTCCCTGATTCAGAACAGCAGCTGGTGAAACTTGTGCAAGATCTAACTAGAAGGTATCGTTCATGTGCATCTTTTAATTCTCCAGATCAGTACTATGACCAGATTTTGCTGTTGATACCAAATTGGCATTTGCTTTATTAGGCACTTTGAAGCTGCCAAACAACAAATAAAGGAACATATCTCTTCAGCAAAGCTATCCAACCGACTTCGTATGTAACATGCCTCTAATCCTATTACCCTCTATAGATCCTTTTCTTACCAAAACTTCCCTAACAGGTGAAAGAAAACAGTTGTTGGTCTAATCTGTTAGAAGTTACTAGTTTTACCATATACAATTGAAAGCAGTGATTGCATTACAGAGGAGCCCTTTTAAATTTGTTTGTGCAGCTTATGAGGTTTCCTAGACTGGTGTTTTATCTATTGGGTGTTAACAAAGCATCAAAGTTAGAGATGAAACATGGGCGGGTCGAGTAGCTGTGGTAACTAGTCTAAATGGGTTTTGTTTGAAAGTCCAAACAGTTCATTTTCTTGTATGCGTCGGAACGGGCTTGACGGGTTGTGTACCTGTGTTGACTCATTAACATTTTTAGTTCACTTGTTATTAATACTTAATGCGCAGCGCTAATCATGATAACAAAACAATGTTGTTACAACAACAGTCTAAATCTTTGGATAGGACAGTGTAGGAAATAGGAAATTGTATGAAAAAGGACTGGACTACTTTCAACCTGTTTGACCCGTTCCCCTTCTAGCTATGTTTATATTTGACCCGTTTGATATAAAACACAACCAACATCTGATCACTTAAAAGTGAATGCGTAGAAATCGCCACCTGAGCATCAAACTTCTTTTAACTATATCTATTTACCGTGTCAGATCAATTTAATGTCTTCATGGTTCTCCTTTTTACAGGGTTTATTTGGACTGATGTCCTCTTGATTGATGAAGTCCTACCAGAGGCTGCACTACAAGATTTTGCTTTCGAGGTTTTCATTCTCTTTATTCTCCTTACTAACGGTTATCTTTAACGTGTCTATTTAGAAATTTATTTTTATTGTGCAATGAATACCAATCCTTAGTAAATGTTCATGGCAGGCTGCTCATGTTGCTGTGAAGCAATATGTCACTAGTTTGTTTTCACATCTTCTTCACGAAATATCTGGTTAGTCTTTCTCTCGTGCTAAAATAAACAACAAAATTATATATCTGCATTGACATAAATGTCATGTAGAGCAGAGAAGCTTCGGAAGCTGACTATTTAAATTCGAAGGATATTCTTAATGTTGACTTTCTGATTCAAGTCTTTTTGAACTGTCAGATATTCTTCTGCAAATTCAAAAGGATGGCCTAGGAGAGGAGTATCCTTTGCGAGTTGCCCTTGAAGCCAGCAGAAATGCTTTGATTCATGGCAGTACAAAAGTCTTATCGGTAAATTATGGCAGCTATTTTGATTCATGTATATGAAATTTGTGCTTTATAAAATTAATATATATACATATATTTATCTTCTCTGTTTTATATTGGTTTCTTTCCTTAAAGTTCTATTTGCTAATCACTGTGTGTAGTTGCTCATGTACGCTTTTCAGTTTTCTTTTTCTACTTGAGCTCTTTTACACAATATTTTATTTTATAGGACATCCGATATATGTTGGATCAAGACTTGGGATTGATATTGAAGTTAAGAGACATGATTATTAGTTGGGTACAGGAAGGTTTCCAAACCTTCTTTAAACAGCTCAATGATCAATTACTCTTGCTTTCTGGAAAAAATGTTGCGATGGTCGAAGAGCAGTTTTTTGCAGAGAGGTTGCAAGCTGATAAGGTTCCTCCTGGGCTTGTACTTGTGATAGCCCAACTATCTGTTTTCATTGAACGAGATGCTGTTTCAAGAATTACAGAGGCAAGAACTGATTTCCTTCTTTTTCTATTATGGATATTTTTGTATCTTGCATTTATTATCCAATCTCTATCATCAAATTTTGATTGTTACTTTTTAGGAAATTGGCTCTTCATTGTCTGGTGGTAGTTATGAGTATGGTCCAGCTTTTGTTCCTGCTGAAATCCGTCACACCTTTAGATCAGCTGGTGAAAAGTTCTTGCAGCGTGTATGTCTTGTATTCATAACGTCGAGTTATCAATTTCGTGATATATTATATTTTATCTTGTTTTATTAGTTTATTGGAGTTCTCTTTACAGTATATTAATATGAGAACCCAAAGAATTTCTGTTCTTCTGAGGAAGAGGCTCACAACCCCGAATTGGATAAAGGTTCGACAGTTTCAGACTTTCTTGTTATACACGTGATCCTAGTGTGGTTTGGATGTGATTTAGTATTTAATATCTTTGTTAATGAGCATATCTTTTATTCGTGTAGCATAAAGAACCGAGAGAAGTTCATATGTTCGTTGATTTGTTTCTTCAAGAGGTATGGGTTTTCAGTTGTTTTTATTATATTTTTTATACGTACATCTGTGTTATAGGGCTAATAATAGTTAATTGTTTAATCAATAATACAAGATGACTATCCATACTTCTGTAGCTCTTTCACTGAACTCAGCAATTCCTGTCCAAAGTCGTTTAAAATAACCCGAGTGAGCTGTTTAGTAGAACGGTTTGCGTAATTGGTTCCATAAAAATTACCAAGATGGCTAAATGCGCAGAAGCTTAATACATAATAAGTAATCAACAGGTTAAATTGGGTGATGGCCTTGATGTGGATAAGATAACAGACACATGGTGGCTGGTTTCCCCTACTCTTTGCCTAATACACATAGATCAAAGTTGCCATAAAGTCACATTTTAACTTTTTATTAATAAATATTTATTATAAATACTTTTATTGTATTGGTTGTTCGTGAAATCCGGAAGGAAAAAGAAAAAAAGAAAGAGCATTCATGGGTCAACACAACCCATTTGACCTGTTTCCAAAATATCTGCTTCTACTTGAATCCATCTTGACCTTTTACCTAACACACCCATATTGCCATCTCTTTCACGTTCATGAAGTCGGTCTTTGGATGATCGATTAGAATAGACATGGACAATATATTAAATTAGTACTTTGGATTTACCTTCTTTCTGGTCTTGTTACTTCTCACTGTATATTTTAAGTTTTAACCAAAATATGGGAAGAGCCTTGCACAAAGTTTCCAATCTCGTGTTCAAATTACATACTAGATTAAGGGTACATGGTCATCTGTGTAAGTTTCTTCTAGAATAGTTGATTTCTTTGATTATATTTTGAGAAAAATAAACATTAGTTTTAATTATGCTTTGGCAGTTGGGAGCAATAGGAAGTGAAGTGAAACAGATATTACCTCGAGGGCTTACTCGTAAACATTCTCGTACTGAGAGCAATGGAAGCACAAGCTCTTCACGCAGCAATACATTACGAGATAACCGTTCAAACACCAATAGGGCACGGAGCCAGCTTCTGGAAACCCATCTAGCAAAGTTGTTTAAACAAAAAATGGAAATCTTCACGAAAATTGAGAATACACAGGTGTGATTCTATTCCTTTTACAATAATAATTGTTGTCATAACATACAACTGTCCAAGTGAATTAAAAATATAGCCTTCGGTTGCAGGAATCTGTTGTGATGACTATTGTAAAGCTTTGCCTCAAAAGTTTGCAAGAGTTTGTTAGGCTACATACATTTAATCGCAGTGGATTCCAGCAAATACAGTTGGATATGCAGTACCTCAGAATCACGCTTAAAGACAATGCTGAAGATGAAGCCGCTGTTGAATTCTTACTTGATGAGGTAATCAGCGTTTGCCTCCAACTTTTTTTTTAAAGATACAGTTCCATGATTTAGTGCTAGAGATGGCAAGGCGAGCACAAAAGATGGGTTGGGTAACGGGTCAAAACGGTTTTGAGTTTAAACAACTTTTTAGCTAAAGTTTTTGTTTTGGCGCATTTGGGATAAAGCACCACCCAAATTAGCAGATTCATAAATAAATGGATCAAAATTGCCACATTTGTTTATCACTAAAATTGACGCAAGGAAATTAGTGATTGAATCAGTGTTTCTTGCTATGGTTAATTGCATAAAAAGCAACATTCAATACTGTTTCACTTTGGTACCTGTACTTAGTTATGTTCTGATTTGGTCATTAAAAGTATGTTTTCTGTTCCATTTAGATTTTTGGTAATTAAATGTATGTTTTGGGGTTACGTTTGTTGCTCTAAAACATGTTTGACTCTCAGTTTGTTGACTTAATTGAGCGAGGAAGAAGACCTCTGTTTATTATGACCAAAACAGAGAGAGAAAAAACCCAAAAGACAGCTTTTTATGACCACAACAAAGCAGCAAACTTACTTTTAATGGCCAAATCAAAACAGAACCATGTACAATGATTAAGATGGAACATTTTTCAATAATGTTGGTATTTTATGCAATTAACCCTTCTTGTTAATCTTGTTTCTCCTTTCCTTACCTTCGTGGGAGGGGCATTTTTCTCAATGACCAAAAAGTTCGCATTTGAACAGGTGATAGTTGCTGCAGCAGAACGTTGTCTTGATCCTAGTCCTCTGGAGCCAGCAATTCTAGACAGACTTGTACAAGCAAAGTTGGCTAGGACCATGGACCAAGAAATGCCTGCTTCTTAGCAAATAATCTCATAACTGGCTCAACTTCTCTCAATCCAGTTTAGGAAACCATGTCGGAGTGCAGAATATTGCAGCATGTCTGTTGTATCATTGTGTTACATATAGATAGTTCCATTTTTTTTTTTACCTAGTTGGTGTTACTGTGATGCAAATTTGATAAGCGTGGTTTATTGAGATGGTGATTCAATCAATTTTTATAAAGAAACTTCTGAATTCTTATTTTAATGTAACACAAAATAAAAATGTGAATTGCTTTATTGATTTACTTTTGCTTGTGTGTTAATTCATCTTCTCTGTATAATATTTCTTAAACTAGAAACAAAACATCATGTTCTAGATTAACTTCTTCAAACGATCCTTGAAAAAAAGGGGAACCAGTTGTAGAATCTCGCTTGGAGAATACAAGGTTTATATGATGTTGCTGTTGGTATATGCCCACCGATACACGTGCACTAGCATCACTGCTGGTGAGGTACGGGCCTATTGGGTCACACGCCAAGGGTAGATTCCGGCAGCACAACCCAAACATGAGAGAATATGAAATT
>JAUEJL010143402.1:0-10680 GCA_032274825.1 Drosophyllum lusitanicum | reverse complement strand
TTCAAATTTAGGGATGGAGAAACTCGAAATCCCTTGAATCAACAAATCTGAGTTATGAACACGGAAACACTAGACAAACAGGTCACCAAAAATCAGTTACAATCGATACTTGGTTTCGTACATGGCATCGCCGAATGAACCATGCCTTAATGTCGTTGACAAACCCTGGATGAACAGAAACCCAAGATAGTTGTGCAGTTGATTTGTTTATCCTTAAGAATTATTTGAACATGAACCCAGATGTGTAAAAATAAAAAAATAATAATAAAACCCTTAAAATCCGGCTGGTAACCTGCAAATGTAGGTTAATTGTATACAATGACCTAAATTTAAGAGTTTGTTGTATTTTTAGGTACAAAATAAAGTTGATTGTATACAATGGCAATTTCGACATTGTTTGTTGTATTTTCATGCATTTTGCCCGTTGTATGAATACTTATCTTAGTATCAAAAAAAGGTAATTCCTAATACAAAGGTGTCGTAATAAGTTTGTTAGGACCAAACTCTGGTGTCCTAATATGAATTTTCAATATACTGTATATATATAGTGGTGTTAACTAGTTGGTTTCACCTGAAAATCCACTCGATCTATATAAGTTTGGATTACTTTGTTATGGCTTAATTAGATTTAGATCGGTTATTTGAATATACCCGAATATTTCATTGGATTATGGTTTGGATTTGGATTTTAAAATTTTCTTTTGGGCCCGACCGAATACCCGAATAAATAAAGGGATTGCATTTTAATTTTTATGATATATATACTATATCACATAATTCCCTTGAAATAATTTGTTTCATTTGAGTTTCTTTATGAATTATTGAATATGATATGAATTCCTTAAAATCTTTTGTGGGTAAACAAAAGTCAAGTATCTATGTTTTTTTAAAATTATAGTGATATAATGGTTTTGACGAATTGCTTTATTATTTTGTAGCAAATATAGTAATATGAGTTATTTGAATGTGGTGATCTTGTGGTCAAGTGTCAAGTGTGTGTCACTAATTATATGTGTTTTTTAACAAATTTTTACTTGGTTTTACGGGTCCCGGACCAATTAACCCAATAGTTATTCGGTTGAATTGGTTTGGTTTAATATACTTCTGGTTTGGATTATGGCCAGCTAATATTTTTTTCTAAAATCCAATTAAACCGAATAGATTAAATTCATAAAACCGACAACCGACCGATTAAACACCCCTATATATATGTGTGTGTGTCTCCCCTAAACAACATGTTGCAATAGATAACAAGTCGTATCAAAAGACAAATTTTTAAAAACATTATAAACATCCTAAGACATTTTCTCACCATTATGTGAGATGTTACAAACGATCTAAGAATAGTTTTCACTCAACCTAATTCTCTCTGACTACGTATGTATGTATGTATGCTACATTTTTTTTAATCTAACATTACATACACACATGCACGCACATACACACTCATATATATATATATATATATATATATATATATATGGAGGTTCATGCGAAAAGTGATTTATTTGCGAAAAGTGCGAGAAGTATTTTAAACCTTTGGATGATCTAATTAATGGTTAATATGATTTGTGGCATTTTAGTAATTAAGATGATATTAAATGGAATAAAAATTAAGGACAGAAGGAGAGAAATGTAATTTTAAAAATAAATTCAATCAACCTGATCCCTTATTTTAGGAACAAATCCTCCGTTGATTAATTTGCCAACAAACACTTCATTTCCTTTAAATAAGTGCCGCCTGCCATGCATACTCCCCATTTCAAAAAGTTAAACCCTAATTTATCACATCTTCTCCTTTCTCTATGCAACCTCTCCGGCTGCCGCCGTCGCCGGCCACCGCACGTAGCCTCCGGTCATCTAAATAGTGAAGAATAACACCACCGTCCTTGTCGTCTGCCGACCTCTCTCTCTATATCTATGTTCGTCGCCACCATTACATCATTGAAGAACAACACGACCATCGTCGACCTTCCCCCATCTGAAGAACAACACCATCTACCGGTAACACCATCTCCTATATGCACCATTAACACCACCACCGCCGTTCCGATCTGCACTAGAAACACCATCAACGCCGTTAATTTTTCTACCCAGAGACCACCACCGCCGGTCGATCCCCCTCACCACCATCGTTTCTTCCCTTGGATCTCCATCGATTCTGATGTTACGTTTTTCATCCTCCGATCTACTTCAACACAAGAACACAAGAAGTTTTTAATTTTGATTTGGAAGTATTTTAGGTTTGAATTTTTTTAAGTTTGGATTTTTTTTCTGTTTTATATTTTTATTCATTGATAAAAAAATAATATTCATTGATAAACATAGTGTATGTGAAGTTTTCCAAGTTTATTTTTTGTGTTTTGTACACCATTTATTAACGAACCCCGTGATCTGAAGTTCATAATTTTGACTTTTTGTTTTTGGTTTTGTATTGTTTATTAGTAAACATAGAAATTTGGGTTAAAGTAGCCGTATGACTTTGTTGATTATTGTATTGTTTATTAATGAACATAAAAATTTGGGTAATGTAAGTACGTAACTTTATGATTTAGATGGTTTTGTATTATTCATTAATGAATATAGAAAAGTGCATTAATGTAAGTATGTAACATTATAATTTAGGTGGTTTTGTATTATTTATTAGTGAATATGGAAAAGCGGATTAATGTAATTATTTGATTTTGGTTATATGTGTGTAAAATTGTAATGATATAAAAGTTTACATATGTTTAGATGTGTTCAATGTTAAATATTGTAAAATTCATAACAAAAACTCATTTACTTTTGGTTGTGTTCAATATTGACCACAGTAACGATGAAAAACTTTTTAGGTGCGTTCAGCATTGAACTCCGTAAAATTAATAATTTAATAATAAATTATTTTTAATTTATTTTGTTTTTATTCAAAATTTAAGAGTGAAAAAAATAGGAGAGAGAAATAGATTGAGAGAGAAAAATTTTGTTTTACAATTATGTCCTTTTATATTAAAAAAATAAAAAAACTTGATTAATCTAGACCACTAGATCAATTTCAAAGAAAAGGCTGAGATTGCTTCTCGCATTTTTCGCAAATAAAATACTTTTCGCATTAACCTTCCCCTATATATATATATATATATATATATGTGTGGGAGGGTTCAAACGAGAACTGTTTTTCGTACGAGAACCAATCTTAGCCCTTGATTAATATTAATCAATGGCTAAGATTTTTTGGCGGCTCATTAATGCTTCATTAATGACTAATTAATAGCTCATTAATGACGCATTAATGAGGGTTATTTCAGGAAAATCAAGTCTCACAAATTAATGAGGCTCACCCGGACGCAATTCACGGTTGGGTAAATATATAAATTACCAAAATACTCCTATTAATGAGTCATTAATGGCGTTAAAAACAGTTCTCGCAGTTCTCGTACGAAAAACAGTTCTTGTTTGAACTTTTGCCTATATATATACTTTTTTTAATACAATGTGCCTAGCCTTTGTGAAGCCTGCACGCTCGCCTGCGCCTTGCCTTTGTGAAGCCTGTTCTTCGCGCTTCGGGTGCGCCTTGGGCCTTTGACAACATTGCTTATTTTTATTTTTGGGCATTAAATCTTTTGGAACATGGATATGGTCATATGGCTAATCCGATATCAAAATCTGCTTAAAGTGAATATGGATTTAAATTATTAAAATGGATATGAATGTCGATGAATATGCCATAGTTTATGAGGCTCATTTAATATGGTGAACAACAAATCATACACAAGAGATGCCCTTTGCCAGCAGAGTACAAATCTATATGCTTTAACTTTTAACAAACAACTCCTAATAAATGCCAGGATTATATGCTCTTTGATCCATTTATCAATGGGGTTGCTGAGCTGCATGACAGGCACCGAGATTTGAGGCTAGATGTTGATAACATGTCGTATGAGGTGAAAAGGGCCTTAGTTTTCTTTTTGTTTATTTATATATTCCTTTAATATGTTCAAAATTATACGTACACCAAACTAATTTCAGGAACTCCTAGCATTGGAAGAACGTATAGGGAATGTGAACACTGGACTGAGTGAGGAAGTGATTTTGAAGTCAATGAAACAGAGAAAGCACATAGCTTTCATGGCGATTTCATCTCAAAATTTAGAGCCATGCTGCATTTGTCAGGTGAGAATGATATCCTCCGGCTTAAAACATTTCCTTTTTAGTCTTAAACTCAAATATTTATATGCAATGTTTCAGACTCGTAACAAGTGTTGATTGCTTTTCAGTTTTTGTTTATGCTAATTGCATAAAAGGTTAACAAACTTCTGTTTTGCGTAACCAACTTCTCCTAGGTTAGAAGAAACCGTAAACACTTGGATTTTTATTTATTATAAGTAATTGTGTAAGATAACCAGTTATTAGGCACCATGTCAGTGCCACATTAAGTCTACGGCAGGGGAAAAAAATCAATATGGTCAAAACTTACCAACATATCAGCCACCGCGTCATCTTTTTGATGGTTATTGCATATGTTATGCTTTAAAATTAAAATTATTGAAAGTGGGTTACTTTTAATCAACAAATTTGAAACTTTGATTCTTTATTCCTTGTAAAAAAACTTGTTACATAAAATTAAATTTATACAAAAACTGGTTACCTTATTATGCAATTAAGTGATTAACCCCTTGCTGACTCAAATAACATTAACCATTTCTCGTCCATGAATCAAGCTTTAGTCAAGAATTATCAAGAATGCATACGACATAAAGGATCATTCTTTATATAAACTATAAAGAATCGATAGACTGCTTGTAGTTCGATAAGATCTTGTGGATTTTATGATGAGTTGACAACACTTGGTTTTCTTTGAAGTGGACAAATCTTCACTCGTAGATCTTTTCCCTTTCGTGGTCAATGATTTTTGGGGTATGGTTGGTGGTCAATGCCAGAGGTGGCAATTCCTAACACAAGGATAAAACAGGTTAGGGCTGGGTCTAAACAGGTTGATCAGTCCATGTCTGGGTTGATTTATTGATAATAATAAAAGATACATTTAACTGGCGAAACCGTTTACAGCCTGTTTACCCAACCAACTCATTTATCGTTTAGATAAACAGGTCAGGGTTGTGTATGGGTTACATTGATTAAGCGTGTCTAGGATTACGTTGAGTTTTTCGAATGATTGTATGGGTCATGTTTCGGTTGGGTGATGCCAACCAAACCTGACCCCAACTGAGGCGAAGCAAGCAAGTACCACTTTGTGCTTCGACGTAGACCACTGGTGCTCCATCTCGAACCCTAAGTGGGTCTCAACTCTTTAAGATTGTCATCATGTTTTCTTACTCCGGTTCTCATATTGCAGGAAGACTATGACACAGGCGACAATATCGGAAGCTTGGATTGTGGCCATGATTTCCACACAGATTGCATCAAACAGTGGCTGACACAAAAAAATGTTTGCCCCATTTGCAAAATGACTGGTCTGGCTACTTAAAGGAACCCCCTCCCCCCTTCCCCACCCCCACCCCCAAAAAATAAAAGAGAGAGAGAGAGAGAGAGAGAGAGAGAGAGAGAGAGAGAGAGAGAATGAAGATAAAGATTCTACACCAACCTAAAAATTATGTTACATTTGAGTTTAATCATGCATGCTTTGGCTGTTGTAGTTTTTGCATGTCCTTTTACCGCCCTCCTTTCTGCTATACTCAAAAGGAGGACGTAAGAAAAGGACATTCAGAGATTTGATGTTTTTATTGAAAAATCAAAGTATTTATGTTACTTTTAAATATGTTTATTGACATGGGCATGGAGAGTTATGAGATGGAGTTTTATTTTTGATTTGTGTTGGTTGTTGATAGGACCTTCTTTTCTTGTAATTTTGGTTGTAAATCAGTAATTTCATTGGGCTTATTACACCAATATGTAGCTTTATGTTGTATGTAAATTTTGTTTCTGTTTATTTGTTTTCAGTTCTTTTCTTATAATAATTTTACATGGGTAACCTTTTACTTCTAATATACAAGGTTACTTGCATATAATGTTGAAAATTTAAGGTAATAATAATATAGAATTGTGTTCACTAAAGTCCATGTAAAAAACATAGTCCTAAAATTTTAATATTTAATCATATGTGATTTGTAAAAGCATCACATGTAGATTACGAAAATGTCACTTCGTCCAAAATTTTAAAATGCAATCTGGACATATGCCGTTGATCCAAAAGCTAAAATTAATCCCTTAGAACTATGAATTAAGTATGGACTATATTGAACATTCTTCTAGTAATATATATAGTGATGGTAGAAACTTTTTTTTTTCTTATATATAGTAACAAAATAAAGAAGATAAGTTTATATTGTGGGAATGAGATGTGGTGCTGGACAGTGCCCTTAGCATCTAGAAATGAGAAAAACTTGTATTTAAGGGAATGACACATGGTGTTGGACGTTACCCCGAAGCGTTTACTATAGGCGGTGTTACGCTTATAAACTCTTAGAGGGATAAAAATACTCGTTATTAAAGACTTTGTGACATCACCTATAATAGGTATTGTAACGAAGTGAGTCATTTTCAACGGCTCGTTTCTTATAAAGAAACATTTGTCAAATTTTAGTTTGAGTCTATTCAAGTTATGACGTCTGACATACCTTACAACCCTAAATCTTTACGAGAGACAACTTGAGACTCTTCCCGTTCCAGATCTATTGTCTTATCAACCAATTTAACATAAATTTTGCTGTTTCGAGCATTTGTCTCGAAAATGACAATTGAAAAGAAGTTTTACAAACCATCAATCTCACCATGTTCAATAAGGTATGATTCCTCATTTCTAAAACCTTTTGTATTTCTCAAAACTTTCTTATTAATGTCTAATACATAATTATATCTACTAAAATCATTAATAAATGTGATTGAGTAGCGGCTTATCCAGTTAATTTCATGATTAAACTGTCCATATACATCACTATGTATGAACCCTAGTATGTCACTTGTCTTTTTGTCTCCTCCGAAAGGCTTCTTTACCATCTTTCTCGACAAACAAGACTCACACGTTTCAAAGGAATCCACGTCTTTCGAGTGTCTTTCAAGCACTTGCTTAGAGTTTTCCTCTTTGTATTTTAAGTTTTCGTCTACGAAATTTTCATCTCTTAAAAAGTAGCTTTGTCATAAGGTTAGGGAGACACAACAACGAGGTCTAACTATTTTAACAAAACAATCATGTTAAGTTTGTTTTTTATTTGCAATATTCTTTATTAGTTTACCTAAAACTCAAGTCTAAAACTATATTTACTTTGACATACTAATAATAAAACTGACAACACAAACGAGGCTTGTTTGCAAGTAAACAAATAAGATAACGCGCTACTTATTTTCTGTCTACTTGCATTCTCACTTTTGTCGATCTTCGACTCCTTAGCCTACCACCATACTATGTACATTGACTTGATACACTTTTTATACGTGTGGTTCGACTGATATTTTGTATGGACGTTTATGAAATGTAAAACTTATCGCACATGATCAATGGTATATACGAATCAAGATGAACGTACGGAAAAGACAAAAATGGTCTTATAAAGTCATAGGGTTTTGGTTTGGTTTATGATCTGATGTTGATAACATGAATAATGAGTGTTGGAAGCTCTTTGTTGCCATACTCAAAACACATGCCTTTATTGTGGATGCTTTGCTTATGTTTCCAGTAATATCATTGTTTAGACAATCTTCTTGGTCAAGGGTTGTTAAAGTTACATCCAAAATCCTCATAATATCTTTGACTGTGGATCTAAAAATGTTTGGCTGAATTTTTTGTAAACCCCCCCCCCCCCCTCTCCTCCTCCTCCTCCTCCCACACCCACCCACTAAAAAAAAGTACAATCATTCAAAAATAACTTGTTGATCAAATTAAGAAAGTCAAAATCAGACAACCATAGATTTATAACGACAATGTGATAAAATATGAAAATAATATTAACAAATACCACAAGTAGCCAATCAAGTAGTAAATCTTCAAATTTTTAAGAAATAATAGAATGTCAATGTTGCCTATGATATGGGAGCATGTGGGTTGTATATAAGTGAGTGTGAGAGCTTAGTAAAATCTAATTGGGGGCCTTGAGATTCCATACCTAGTTTTACTTTTACCTATAATATTTTACCCACAAAGCTTGGATTGTATTTTTTTTAAACCGTTGGGGGACTTTGCCCCCACCTCTAACATGCTGCATCCACCCCTACTTTGTCGCAATTTATCTGGTGAAAACTTGACCGTTCTCATGGAAGTGATCCATACGTACTTCTAGTCGATTTGGAAGTTAAGAAATGGGAAATTTTTTCCGGGGGGCTCTCATGATCGAGTAGCTTTGGCATTCTCTCAAATATAAGCTTCTTATTTTTGGCTCAAATGTAGGAAGAAATCAAGGGTGGATAAATTGGTGTTGTAATTCCTTGAATTGTTTGTACTTTTTTAATTAATGAAAATTTGTTTTTCTGTTCAAAAAATAAATAAATAAATAAATAAATTGCTAAAGATTATTACATACCAAGCAAGTGTTAGGGTATTTTCGTTAAGAAACCTTAACATGTAAGAAGACCAAGTGGTGGTGGAGGTTAAAAGTGGAAGACCAAGCTTTGTGGGCACAGGTTATTAAAGCAATTCACGGTGTCTCAGGTAGAGATTCAAATTCTATGGCTAATCCCAGGAATACAGGAGTTTGGTTAAATATTGTGAAGGCAGGTATGTCAATAATTCCCTTACACTTGAATTTAGATAATCTGTTTACTTGTGTTGTGGGAAATGGTGTACAAACTCAATTTTGGGTTGATAGATGGTTTGGTAATATGACGCTTAACTGTATGTTCCCTGATTTATATCTACTTGATAATAATAAATCATGTTCTGTTGCTGATCGATGTCAACAAAGGTCCAATGAAGGTGCTATTTGGAATTGGACATGGTCTGATAATAGTATAGCTTCACGATTATCAGATAGAATTGCAATTTTACAATCTATGGTGGGGAATGTTAGGCTCACTAATGGCTTGGATTATTGGAAATGGGAGGGAGATCCAGATGGAATTTTTTCAGTCAAATCTATGAGGGCTATCATAGATGATAGATTATATCAATCAGCTTTGGAGCAAAGTTTTTGGTGTAAATGACTTCCAATTAAACTTAACTGCTTCATCTGGAGACTATTATTGAGAAGAATTCCAACAAGGTTAAACTTAAGATTAAGAGGTGTGCTAATCTCTTCTGATTTATGTCCATTATGTGGTTTGGAAGTGGAATCAGAAGAACATCTCTTCTACTCTTGTGAGAAATCAAAGGAAGCATGGAAATGGGTTGAAAGTTGGTGCAATATTACTTTGGGCTCTCACACATCACTCAATCAGTTGCTATCTAATTTAATTGGCTGTGCAAATTCGAAGAAAAAGCGAAAAATGTTAGAGGCGTTAGCTGGGAGCATATTATGGTTCATTTGGAAGGCAAGAAACGATTTGGTTTTCAACAACAAAAGATTTTCGTTGTCTGCTGTGATAATGGAGTCCCAAGTTATGCTTTTTACTTGGATTAGATTTAGATCAAATTGTAATTTAGTTTGGTCTATGTGGGGTTGTAACCCGTTGTCGTTTTTTTAAATCTTTATGTACTTTTGTCTCTAGCGCCTTGCTAGTAGTATATTAATATTAATATTTTTGGAATGCTAGGCGAGGGTGATGGCCATGCCGAAGCTTTTGGTCTAGTATTCTTCCTTTTTGCCGTTCAAAAAAAAATGTAAGAAGATACGATTGTTCATGACGTGGTGTAAAATAACAATGTAATTATTTGAAAATAAATTGGAGTCATTACGAGTATATATAATCTGTACAGAGAGGTATTAATGCATATGAAGAATATTTAATGCATTATAAGACATGCTAACTACTTTGATTCCACCATGGTCAAAGTTGGTCAAGGTTCACCATCAATGGGCAATGATGAACTCTAAATGATGTTAATTCATACACCATTAATACGTTACAATGAATGATCGTAAAAATTAATAATTAAATTAAATGAACTCTAAATGATGTCTAACTTGGGTTCTAATTAAGATAGGTAACGCCAATTAGATTGTAGCCTAGTGGTAAGCGTTTAAGTGCTTTGGTATGATGTTTGTCCATTGACCAAAAGTCATGGATTCAAGTCCTGTTGAAGATAAATTGTAGTAGATTAAGAAGTTGTTCAAAAAAGAAAAATTAGGACAAGTAACGAGCCAGTTTCAAGTGGGTGATTAGTCCCATGTCCCTGTATTAAAAAAAACAGTCCGGTTATAAAAATTACAGGGATTTAAATGGGATTACCACTGGGTGATCAAGAAAACCGTAACGAAACAACTACCACTCTTTAATGTAAATGGTTGATTAAGCGGGTAATTTTTATCGTGAAGATAACCGTTTAACTTACTTGGTTATTTTTCACCATGAGGATCTCCGTCGTCTCTCAAATTTATGAAGAGTTTTATAAAACAATTATATAAAGTTATTGAACCCAATTACCCAAACATATCCAAAAGGAAATTAAAGTCTTAAGCTGAGGCGACCGGAAGGAAGGCAAGCGAAGTGAGGCCACTTTATAGTCCCTCTGCCAAAGAATTTCATATAGATAAACGGTTCAGCTCCCTTCTAAGCGGATTAGAGGGGTCCAAATACATCCAAAACATCAAAACT
>JAUEJL010143391.1:0-10680 GCA_032274825.1 Drosophyllum lusitanicum | reverse complement strand
ATTCCCTTTAAAATGGCAGATTCAGCTTAAAAAGTCCATTTTGCCCTCGCAGGCCCGCTACGCGGGCCGCGTTAGGTTTCACGCGGGCCGCGTTACGGGCTGGAATTTTTCCTAGGCTTTTTCTGGGCCCAGACAGTTAAGCCCACTTGCATCCTTTTTTAGCCCAGCTTGTATTCTGCATTTCTTTGGTCCAAATGACTAGCCCACATGCCTTAAGTCCATATCTCCATGGTCCATTATGCTTCCAATTAATACCCAACAAATATCCGCTCCGCCGTGGTCTTCTAAAAATCTGAAATTAAACACGAAGACTCGAGAGCACCCGAAATAGGCCAGAATAAATAAAACATGCAAATATGGAATATGATACATATGCAAAACAACTAAAATGCTAAAAAAAACTACTAAAAGAAATAAATAAAATGAACCTATCAAGAACCGCTACGAGCAACCGAACTTGTAATTTTAATTGTTTCTTTTTCTTTCAAAAAATAACCTGAGAACACAATGTAAAAATGAATTATTGGAGTTTGCTCATTTTTCCGGTTTGATCCTAAAGGATTGTTGACGTAATTTATAATCTTAAAAGATTAAATTAGCAACAAACGAACAAAACACAAAAACCAAATTAGTAATTCATTCGAATTATGAAAAAAGAGATTTTAAAGCTGCAAATTGAATTTATCCAATTGTATAATGCAATTAACTCATTAATTAGTTTTAAGTTTAAATAACTATTTTAAAAGGGAAAATGATCCATAATGTTAATATCATCTAACTTAGGTGATGTTACAATCTACAAACTATTTAAATGAGTAAATACAAAAATGACTAAATTATCCTTCATTAAAGTAGTTTGTAAGTGTAGCATCTCTAAGTTAGGTGATGTTAACATTTCGGATTATTTCGATCCCCATTTTAAAATACTTAATTTTCTAACTAGAGCCATTTATTTATAAAATAAAATTTAGTTATAATATAGAGTAGTAATTAATTTTTCAACTTTACAACTCAGACTATTAATTCGTATGGTTATGATGTAAGAAACACTCATCTACGTTTTTACAATTTTACATTAGATAATAAATTAAGGAAATCTTATTTAAATAATATGTTATACACTCTCGCATCTCATAGATAAAATACTAGTTTGAATTATGCATGTTTTATTCTTTACTTATCTTTCAGTCACTACCGCTAAATTATTGAGTTTTTTTTAAGGATATCCATAATCATCACTTCTCAATTTGATAGTATTCAAGTAAGTGATACATGTATAAAGAACACTTAAATATAATTATGCAAAAACAATCTTAAATAATTTCATATTTACAATTGTATCGATATTATTTAACTCTATATATATTAAAAACGTAGATATCGATTTTTTACACATTATTTTTTTCACACTAACAAAGTGCAAGAAGAATGATGGTAATGAACTAATCCCTATACTTCTAGGGGTGTGCATTTTTCACAGGAGTAGCCGATAATAGAAGCTAAATGCTAAAGTTGGAACTAAAGCTTTTATTTGTATATATGTATTTAATAGTGTAGCTGAAACTGAATAATGTAAGATAATAAAAAAAAGACAAATCTACAAAAAAGATTAAAAAAAAGGTGAGTGATTATAAAAAAAATTAGTATGTTGCAAATTTATATACAAAAAGGCAAAAAACTTTTCAAAACCTTCCTCTAAAAACTCTTTCTATTTTGAAGACTTTCATTTTAAAAATATTTCAGCTTCTACATCGAAACAAAACTTTAAGTTTTTATTAAACAAAAAGCTACTAGTTTTAAAATACTTCGTACCAATTAAACAAAAAGCTCTGTCATAATTTCTATACATACTCATAATATTATATTCATTACAAGAATGATTTGCTCCTACCGAAGGTGTCCCTTCAAATCAAGGTAGTGTTAGAAGATGTTGTGATCATATGTTAGGATAGTTGTCATATCCGTAATATGTAGATAAATGATAGTTTATCAACCACCTTGACTTGTCTTAGGATTCAAAAGAGGCTTTATCGACAATGCTTATATCTTAGGTTTTCACTCTATAGAGTTTAATCCGACCACCTTGCTCTATGGTTTATTTGAACAAAACCCTTATGATCGAGTTAATAGAAATATCTTAAGAGGAAATAATATGTGCAGTTAACTATACATAACTCAGATGCAGCTACACTCATATACTACCTAAATCATTAAAAAACTTAAATAATTGTACTACTCCTTGTTTAAGTTATATTTGAGTGTAACTACACCTAAAGTAGATGCACTTAACCTTATGCATCATTTCCCCGTATTTTGATTAATAGAGTTGATTAATTAACTTTTTTACTTTAATTTCCAAATCAAGACGCGTTAAAAGCATTGAACTACTCTATTTGGTTACCCTATTACCAATCTTGAATACCTGTGCAATATTCATGCACCCACACGTTAAAAAAGACTGCCTCCTTTTCATTCTTCTTGGTTCATGTCTTTGTGACTGTTTCCTTTTTTCAAAAGGCATCAATTAGATTAAAACCGAAACCAAATACAAAGTTTAGAACTATTATGCTAGAAGCAGAACACAAGAAGAACTGCACTAAACTAAAAACACTAGAGGGACAAACGAAGTCAGCACAAGAAACTGAAACCCAAACACAACTTTATGATTGTTTACTGTCTTAAATAAACGAATATAAGACAAATTAACCCTTAAAGAAACAAGAACATATAAGATCTTGTTTATGTGTTCATATCCGGTTATCCGTGTAAAAGTTAAACGAACAAACTCGTACATACACGTAACACGTTCATGTTTGTTCCATTCGCGCATTTACAACACTATGACTCGCAGTGCAATAATCGGTTAATGGACTTAAGTTAACGTGCATGGTAGTTTACTACAAAGTATAAACATGAGAGTTGTAATTAAGGGACTAATTTAAACATTTGTGCATACTGCAGGGTTCAAATATATAATCCTCTGCGTTTTACCCCTTTCCCCTTGGTTGTTCGCAAACAGGACTCGGAAGTTATCTGCCGGCGTTGATAATTGAAGTAGAAAATTACTCCATCTCCGGCGAGGCTACAACTTTATATCCGCCATCTCCGATCTGTATTCTCGCTCCCCCCCCTCTCTCTCTCTCTCTATTACACGCACATCACGTAAAATGTTCACACAGTTCGGCACCACCGCTGAGAACTTAAGCAAGGCATCAACAATGGTGTTTCGGATCGGCACAGACGCTCACCTCTATGACGATCCAGACGATGTCAGTATTTCGCCTCTTCTCGATAGCAAATTCGACTCTGAAAAATGCGAAGCTCTTAAACGATTGCTCGCTCTGATTGCTCAAGGCTTAGATGTGTCAAATTATTTCCCCCAGGTACTTCAATCACGACAGCACTAAGGATTGATTCTTATTTGTTTAATTCAGAAGCCTCAAACTTAATTTTGTATATTATTTAGGATAAAGTGAATCGTCTCAAGGCTTTTGAGAGATTCATAGTCGTATTGAATCAAATTGGCTTTGAACAAAGAATTTGTTACAAATTCGTTCGAATAAAAAGCATGCCCATGATATAATTCTATGATGGTACTTTAACCAACATCGTATGTTCGCAGGCAACTGCGAAGTGGCTCATTGATAGGATTGTGTAAAATTTCTAACTGTAGTTATTGAAAGCAATTAGCTTTTATACTAAGGAGCCAATATGAATTGCCATAACTTTTAAAGTATGCATAACCATATTCTGCACTCAGCATTATACAGAAGTTTCATATGATCGTAACAACTCAACACTTCATCAAAATCAAGGGTGTTTAAGTCACAATTGCTTATTACTAACACACTGCGATGATATTAAGAAATCTATACATTACAGCTGTTAACTTAAATCCATTATATAAACTTACTGTGACGAAGTTTATGCTCTTTAAAAGTGATACCTTTATCTGCATTTTCAGTTCAGAAAAGTTCACAGTTAACATTGTGTTATTGATTAATTTACAGGTTGTTAAGAATGTTGCATCTCAGTCATTGGAGGTTAAGAAGCTTGTGTACTTATATTTGCTGCATTATGCTGAAAGGCAAGTTCATCTTACTTGCCTATATTCTTCAACCAAATTTTGTGTTCTGTAGAACTTAAGATACATGAACTTACATAAATGGATAAACCCTTCAGTATTTGACACACAACCTGTTTTTCATCATAACTTAGACATGGTTAATGGAGAGATTAAATACTCTTTTACAGGCCATGCTTATTACAAGTATCAAGTTCTAAATAGCCTGCAATGCAGTCTTGTCCTTTAATCCCAACTGTACAACATTGGATAGCAGGCCATAGTTATTACTCATACTTTTTAATGTGTTAGGCATATTGTTATGCACATTTCATCGTATCTTTTTTCCGTTATATTAGGCGTCCGAATGAAGCATTGTTGTCAATTAATATTTTCCAGAGAGACCTGGGAGACCAAAACCCGTTGGTGAGGGCCTGGGCACTCCGTACAATGGCTGGAATTCGCCTGCATGTAATCTCGCCTCTTGTTTTGGTAGCCGTTAGAAAATGTGCTAGAGATCCATCTGTATATGTGAGAAAATGTGCTGCCAATGCTCTCCCAAAGCTCCATGATTTGCGTATTGAGGAAAATGTTACGACAATTATCGAGGTTTGTATCAGTAATTTGCTTACCATTCACCTAGGGCAATTAGCATAAAAAAGTAACCAACTTTTGTGTGAGCTTTATTTAAAGAATCAACTTTTATAGATTGGCAAAAACTAAAAAATTGATTGAAGATAATTAATTAAACATAAATGGTTTTCTAGCGCCACATCAGCACCATGTCAGACAATGGAGTCAACATGGTCAGCAGTTGCCGACATGCTAGCTGTCACTTCATCATTTTGACTGGCTACTGGATCAAGTTACCTGAAATCAAATTTTGAAAGTTGGTTACTTTAAATCAATAATTTTTGAATTTTTATCCTTTTTTTCTGGCCTAAAAATAGTTAGTTGTCTGATATAGAGTTCTAATATGTTAGACTGTTTTCCTTTTCTCCGTTACGAACCTGCATCAGGGTGTCAGATCTTAGTGAAAGAGCTTTAGGAAGAAAAATACATACATTATCATAAGTTATCATTCTAAGTTCTTTCATATTTAATAATCATAGTAAATATGTCGGTATCTGTTCGTTGCAGATTATTGGGATACTTTTGAATGACAATTCCCCTGGAGTGGTTGGAGCTGCTGCAGCAGCATTTGCTTCTGTTTGTCCAAGTAATTTGCCTCTAATCGGTAAAAACTACAGAAGGCTATGTGAAATTCTTCCTGATGTAGAGGAATGGGGTCAGATTATTTTAATAGGGATTCTCCTCCGTTATGTGATTGCAAGAAATGGGCTTGCAAAAGAATCTATTATGGTATCTTTATGCCCTGATGATTTTAACGAAGAAAAAACCGGGTCAGACTTTGATACCAACTTTTTAGAAACGAAAAAAACATATGAAAGGAGCAGTGGGATTCAGGAACCTGAGTTATTAGCTATGGTATCCAAGAGTTACCTTGCAGGACCAGATAAATACTTATCACATTCAAGTACTGCAGATGTGACACCATTTGGATTTGATGCATCTCGATTTACATCATCAAAGAGTGATGATGATGTAAAGATCTTGTTGCAGTGTACTTCACCATTGTTATGGAGTCGCAACAGTGCTGTGGTGCTTGCTGCTGCTGGGGTACATTGGATTATGGCACCAAAGGAGGATATTGCAAAAATTGTCAAGCCTCTTTTGTTTCTCTTAAGATCATCTGATGCTTCAAAATATGTGGTACAATTTATAACATTGTGTAGAATTATCATGAAAACAGTGAGGTTGTTTGCAGTTTAAAATATATTATTATATGTATTTTAAAAAGTTGATTTTTATCGCTGCTGCAGGTCCTCTGCAACATTCAAGTCTTTGCTAAAGTGATGCCTTCTCTTTTCGCTCCGCACTTTGAAGATTTTTTTATAAACTCTTCAGATGCATATCAAGTTAAATCTCTAAAACTTGAGATCCTTTCTTTCATTGCTTCAGATGCATCAACCTCGATTATTTTTCAAGAATTCCAGGTACTTTTTAATTTCCATCTTTTCACGTCAGTTATTCTAAGAACATTTTGCTTCTTTTACCTTCTGTTTGGTTTTTCTTGTACTTCTTTTAATATATACCTGAAAAAGAAAGGTTAAATTGAATGTAACTGGAAACATTTATAGGATTATGTGAGAGATCCAGACAGGAAATTTGCTGCGAATACTGTTACTGCTATTGGTCTGTGTGCTAAACGAAATCCACAAATAGCAAATACTTGCTTGGAAGGACTGCTGGCTCTTACCTTACCCAGTTAGTTACAAATCATTTATAATACTATATGTAAAAATCTCCAAGTTTGAGCTTAAAGTTATTCTAAAATTTTGCAGAATCCATAAATAGTACCTCTGGATCCATGGATGATGAAGCAATTGTTTTAATTCAAGCAATTACATCCATCAAAGATATTATAAAACAAGATCCATCCAGTCATGATAAGGTACTTGCATAGTTGCATTAGCTTCTTCTGAATAGAACCCGTATTCCTTTGCTTACAAGTACGTTTCTGAGTATAACCTAAAGTTATTTATTCATTTATGGTGATCAATTGCAACCTGTACAATTCTTCATGATCGCATCTATCAAAGGTGGCATCTTTGACCCATTTACTTATGAAGGGGTTGATTCGGGTTATATTATCTCATAGGGTTAAAAAAATTAAAAAAAAGACTAGCTAAAAAGGAGATGGCCAAATGGGTTAAAAGTCAAGCGAAGACTTTTCTAATGAATAAAACCTCTTTCGTTTTATTCAAAACATTGGATTATTGTTGCAATAATATAATTTGTGTCCATATTGTACACTAGTTATTTATAAATTATTTAACAAGTTTGTACAACTAGTATTTCGAGTCAGTGTACAGATCTGGCCCGTTTTGGTCCATATCCAAAACTACTGGGTTTGATCCTTGACCCAATCCATGTGAGTTGTGCCCTGCCCATTTTTGCCATCTCCAATATATAAGTCTTTATGCCATGCAATCTGACAAGTCACTTCTATTATTTACAGGCCATCATTATTTTGGCCCGAAATTTGGACTCAATCAAGGATCCTGTTGCCCGTGCAATGGTCATTTGGATAGTAGGTGAATACAACTCAATTGGCAATGTCATTCCCAAGATGGTACCCATAATCCTAAGATTTCTAGCCCGAAGCTTTCCATCAGAGTCCATTGAAACAAAACAACAGATTCTAAATGCTGCTGTTAAGGTATGATGAATTGAACGGTTTAGATCATCTTTACTAATAAGTTTTATTAGGAGAAACAAGAAAACTGATTAAAAGAACTTGCTTCATGACTATTAGCTGCAGTTGCAAGTACATTACACTTTTTTGGTATATAACGAAACAGCCCAGGTCGAATTGACCAGCAAACACAATTTCGCCATTTTAAATTTTATTATTTTTACAAGTAGTTACTGCCTTACTTATGATTACAGATTTACAGTATGATACTAGTACAATAATAATCTGAATCTTTTTTAATAAAATGATTTAGGAGGTTGTATACATTAATAAGTAGACTTTGGGCAACTTTCAACTCGTTTGACATGTTTTAGCCATTTGAAGCTTTCCCCCATCATACATTTTTTATTTCACTTGTTTGAGATTAAAGCCAACTCAAGTCAACCCATCAATAAGTAAACAGGCTGAAAGTACCACGTCTAGTTGACATAACAAGCATATAAATTATAGACCTTCCTCATTCATCCTGTGATGTCTGTTGCAGGTACTTTTAGGTTCAAAGGGTGAAGATTTCCACACTGCAAAAACCATACTAAACTACATCCTGGAGCTTGCCAAATTTGATTTAAACTATGATTTACGTGACCGGGCCCGTGTCTTAAGGAAACTTCTGTCATGCTACCTTACTTCTAGTGTACTAGAGGAAGAAACAATTCAACAACCCGAAAATAATGAATTACCATTTTTACTTACTGAACATATATTTGGGAAGAAGTTAACACCATCAACCGAAATGATTAATAATCGCTTCTACCTTCCTGGATCTCTTTCACAAATAGTTCTCCATGCAGCTCCAGGTTATGAACCTCTTCCTGAGCCTTGCAGTTTGACCGAATCGGATATCGAAGGATTGAAAATATCAGTGGAGGGACCCACTCAGGCTGACCCATATGAAGTTGACAATTCTGATGCCGACTCTGGGTCTTTAAATGAAGAAGGCAGTTATGATTCAGAAGATTCCGTCACTAGTTCAACAGGAGGAACCGATGACACTGATGATAGTGCTACGACTGAACTCGAGAATAACACTGATACATTAATTAACTTCTCTGACGTCGGTAAAGCACAAAAGGATATCGAAGTTTTGGAGGATAATGATTTCGGTGAATTGATGTCAAAAGGAGCTTTGGAGTCATGGTTGGATGAGAACCCTAGTTCAAGTCAGAATGTAACTGGAATCAATAATGAAAGGATTTCGTCTGCAAGGATTTCAATTGGAGATATTAGTGGGAGGGTGAAACCTAAAACGTATACACTTTTAGATCCCACATATGGAAATGGTTTGAGAGTAGTGTATACGTATTCTTCTGAATCTTCAACAATGTCACCATCATTTGTAAGTGTCGAGACTTCTTTTGAAAACTGTTCTAGCAAGCAAATGTCAAATTTATTTCTGAGGGATGAAGATTCTGAGAGAAGTGCTGAATTGTTGGATCAATCATTGCCTACTGATGGAAGGAAATGTGAAGAGTTTGCATTCACACATAAGTTGGTTATTTTCATTTTGCTTTGGTATTCAGATTGTGCATGAAATTGGTATGTTTTCTTAATGGCTTATTGCAACTTTTGTTCAAATTGGTATGCAGTTCTCTGCAATCTCCAAAGGATGTACCAATCCTGGTTCCCATGGAAGAAATTGCTACACTTGAACCTGGTGAGACTATAAAACGAGCCATTCATGTTCACTTTCATCATCATCTCTTACCTCTGAAACTCGTTTTATGGTGCAATGGTAAAAAACACCCTGTTAAGTTACGGCCTGACATAGGATATTTTTTAAAGCCACTCCCTATGGATCTTGATGTTTTTTCACACAAAGAATCCCAACTTCCTGGAATGTTTGAATACACAAGAAGGTAAAAACGGATATTTTATACAACGTTTACCATCTGCATTTTATTTAACTTTCACATTTATTTACAGATGTTCCTTCACTGACCACCTTGAAGAGGTGAAGAGTGACAAGGATGGTGACGGGTCATCAATAAAGGATTCATTCCTCATTATATGTGAAAGTTTAGCATCAAAGATGCTGAGCAATGCAAATCTTTATCTGGTATCTGTAAACATGCCTGTGGATGCAAACCTCAATGATGCCTCGGGTCTGTGCTTACGGTTCAGTGGTGAGATCCTTAGCAACTCAATCCCGTGCCTTGTATCTGTTACACTTGATGGGAAGTGCTTTGAACCACTGAATGCTTCTGTGAAAATCAACTGTGATGAGACCGTGTTTGGTCTGAATCTTTTGAACCGAATTGTCAACTTTTTAGCCGAGCCTTTGGTGACTAGTTAGGTACGTACAGTGTTGATTCCGATTACTCAGATTAGAGTATATCAATGTGGGTTCCTAAAAGTCACTTTTTGGTCAAAAAGATTGCCAGAAAATACCCGATTTGTTGATTACTCAACTGAATCAGAGAAGTGAGAGAAAAAAAAATAGAAATATGAAGGTGTCACTTCTTTAAAGAGGAGCAGCTTGAGAGAGGGATATTTGATATTTGTAACTACAGTACAGGTATTTGGTTTGTGTTGGTAGCTAATCAATCAGCTTGTGCAAAGTATGAGTGGTTTGGTGTTCTTGAGTGATTTATTTGTTTTATCGTTAAGAGTTATACTTTTTGGAAATCGGCTCTACTGCGATTATAGTGAAAAAACCATCATATATGTTTTTTCTTTGTCTCGTATTGTTTGTGAAGTCGGAAACAAAAATGTACATGTCTTTGTAGGAAATAGGAACCATTCAATGTCTTGGTACATCATCCTACAGTCTACAATGGCTGGCTGATCCAGAAAATTATGTTAGTGGTTAGACTTGCAAATATCTACAGAAAACGTTGGTCAAAATTGTGACTACGATCTAAAACTTGAGAGGTAGTTTGTGCTATCCAGCAATATTCCACATTGGGGCCCGTCTATGCACATATTGTTTTGTAAATATAATATATTCAAACAATAACAACTAACGGATCAGCATTTAAACCACAACAAAGATGGAAACATTCTATGAGAGAATGAAAACATTTGAACGATACATATGTGGTTTTTGTAAAATATTACGATCCAAACATAGTAACTAGGGTTAACAACTAACATTTGGACCATACAAAATACTACTAGTGCTATATCCGGCCGTTGGCAGGGTCAGTTTTGCTAATATATATACAGCGTGTATACATATGCTAGTTTTGTTAATACATATTATGTACTTGTGTAAATTTGTTGTACCTATTTTTTTGATTTAAAAGATGAGTAAAAAGGTCATTAAGCTTAAAATAAGTTGCTAAGCATGAAAAAATTT
>JAUEJL010143380.1:0-10681 GCA_032274825.1 Drosophyllum lusitanicum | reverse complement strand
GAGGATGTTGAGGCAAACGAACCTATACGACCCATCGGTAGGAATCGGGGGAAGCGGTTGGCATCGGCATCAACCGGAACTGGGTCGAAAGAAGAGAGCATCACGTATAGCATCGATAAATTCGAAAAATAACCGCGGGTCAAACTTTGAAAGACTACGAATTTTACATGAAGCTGACGGGTCATCTTTCGGGAGGTGCATTGGAGACGATGTTGATGTTGAAGGAGAAGATACGAGCCAAGCACGGATGGACTCCACTTGACTAAATATTATATTTTACTTTTAAGTTTGAAATTATGTAATTTGTTATTTCTATTTTACAATTTTAGATTTTAATTAAGTTTTTATTATTAGTATTGTATGAAAAGTTTATTAATTAATGAATGAATGAATTTTATTATTTACTTAAATAATTATTTTTTAATATAAAAATAAAAAAAAGTTGGAAAAGTTTGGGTAAGAAAAGGGGTAAAGTGAAGGAAATGAAAGAGGGAATGATGCGACGTTAATGTGGCATTGGGTACAGGAAAGAAAAAGGAAATGTATAAGACATGGACTTATATGTTTGTACCGGCAACGAGTAAGGTGGCTCATTATGTACTTTTTTTCTTTGTTTTCAATCAATATTATTAGAGATAAATATTTATGTATGAGTCCAGTGATTGCAGTTATGACTGCAGGTGGTTAGTGATTAGTTAGCGTTACTGATGTGACGGTTAATGATAACAGTGATAGCAGTTATGACTGTGAATACTATAAAAACAAAAAAAATACATTTATAAGTACTAATCATGTTAAAATTTTGGAAGTATAAAAATTACGCATTAGAAACCAAATGATCTATTTGCAATTTGTGTTGGTGTGTTGAAGTAACATATAGTTTTTTCTTTCCTTTTCTTTTACTTTTGAAAAGATATAATTATTTAAAGACCATTAATGTTTCAATTTTTTTTAAAAGGGATTTTCTATGTTCGGATTCTTCAGGTGTAAGCCTTTGCCTTTGATGTACGCAGTATAACCGGTTTTACCCGTCGTCGTTTTCTAAAACAACCTCCTTGCCAACCCTTGATTAAAGCTTTCAGAATTTGATCCCTTGACATCCTCTATAGAGAGTAAGTAGACTATCCAGTGGACTACCAAGATGATATTTTAAAAACCATTAATGTGTAAGAAAATTGAGCATTTAATAGAATAACAAGATGACTAAAGAAAAGTTATATAAATAGATGGAGGTGATGCATGATTTCTATACTTAAGTAAAGAACATATTTGTACTTTTAATATCAAAAGCAAATCATCTCCCTTTGAGAGATTAAAGCAAAGCAGTTTGGTACATAATGTGAGTAAGGAATAATATCCATCCTTCAAGCAAAAGCTACATACCCACTCCATTAACATTTATATTTTCTCCCTTATTTGTTACAAAATCTTTTTTTTTTTTTGAAAGACAATTTATTGCAAAATCTTATATTTAGCCAATTTTGTATCCTACAAACTTTATGTAATTTTGTAATTTTTCAAAAATTTATGGAAAAATTGTATTTATTTAATTTATTTACATATTATGGCATCCCTATTTAATTTGATGGTAGAATTTTTTGTATCTTATATCTTTATATAAAAGTAACTTATTTTTATGGCATCGCTATTTAATTTGATGGTAGAATTTTTTGTATCTTATATCTTTATATAAAAGTAACTTATTTTTATGGGTTTAGTTCACCAAAATGTATCCAACTTGTCATGTTTTGCTATTGTGTGTATTGAACTTTAAAAGTTTCTATTGTGTGTATCAAAATTTTAAATTGTTGCAATTGCATGTATTTTGGTTACATAAAAAAGAAAAAATATATAAGTTCAGTACATACAATATAAAGTTTAATATACACAATAGCGACAAATTATATGTTTGATACACACAATAGAAGTTCTTAAAGTCCGATACATACAATAGCAAAACGTGACAAGTTAAATGTATTTTCGTAAACTAAACCCTATTTTTATTATTACTTTTTTCCAAATTATATATACACGCATAGATTATAGACTTATAGTTTAGTATTTACACAAGTTATGCTATTGATATGTGAATATTCTAACATCATCTTTTAGTTTATTTTATAAATTAACAATATCATTTTTCTTTGACCTATGACATGCTATTTATTTATTTATTGTTTGAAATATTTTCAAACTCTTTCAAGCAACACATTATTATTTCTAGATTTGAGGTTATTGTTATTATTATTTTGATATGTAATTCTTACTAATATAAAAATCATATATCTCATTTTTAAAACTGAGTGACTAAAATTACATATAAGAAATTAAATTTATTACATGCAATATCAAAAACCCTATAACAGTAATAGAAATCAAGAAATTGGAGAAACAGTATTTATTTATTTATAATATATGGTGGTGTCAGTCATTGATAGTTTAACCAATTTAATTTGGAAACTTGAATCTTCCTCTAGTTCACCCATTCCAACTTCCAAGTAGGGATAGGGTATTAACCAAATTTCTTGAATTGAACTGGTCTCAACCCAGGATTCGTACCAAACTGATATCGGTTGTATTTTGATTCGGTATTCGGTATTAAGACTTTAAAATTTTTGGTTTCGGTATTTTCAATTCCGGTTATGTTAAAAGTGAGCGTATTGACTTGAAATTCCCCTAACCGGTACTGGTTCTTGTATTTCAGTTCGGTATTGAGTACCAAAAATTCAAGAAATTCAGTTTCGATATTTTCGGTACAAACTCACCCTAATTAGGAACCCTTCGTTTATTGATTTCAATTCTAAGTCCGGTCTTTCCAACTATAAATCAGCTAAAGGAATTGATTCGATTCAAATCGAAATCTCATGAGATCTTAGGATCGATACATCCATTTTTACACTGTTTTCTTGAGTTGTTTTAATAAGAAGGAAACGAGAGTTTGAAAGAAAACTAAAAAAGTATTTCCGAGTTTAGTTTAAAAAAATGATAAGAACCGATAGAATTTGAAAAAAGAACAACTAAATTTACTAGATTTGAAAGATCTTTAAGAAAAATATTAAGGTTGTGTTTAGCAGGAGAAAAATTTTCTGTTTTTCTGTGAAAATGATGGAGTTTCCATTTTCTGGAAAAAAAATAGAAAACGTGTTTAGATAAAAAGAGGTAAAGTTTTCCTTTTTCAGAAAAAATAAAAAACATGTTTAGTTGAAGTGTTTTCGTAAAAAGTTGTTTGAAAAGTATGAGAGTTTGAAAAAAAATTAAGAAGTTTGAATAAATGTAGAAAAGTGGGGTCTGTTTTCTTGACAAAATGTGTAAATTAACATGTTCTTTAATTTTCAGTTTTTTAAGAAAAAATTTCTAAAAAAATGAAAGATTTTCTTTTACAAGGAAAAATTTTCTAAAAAATTTCTTTGTTTTTCTTCACTACTAAATTATAAAACACAAAGGGTATGTTTGACGAAACTAGCTGGGACTGGAGCTAGAGCTGGGACTGAGGCTGATTAATTGATAATCTTAAGCCTAAGTCATAAGCTACTTGAAAAGGCTTTTATTTTAGGAGCTTATAATTTTAATAATCTCATCAAGATTTAACACTCGAACGAGGCTAGATGATTGAAGATTATAAAAACTAGAATCCCAAACCCCTATAATCCTCGTAAGCTCGTTGCGAACACACCCAAAGTTATAATTTTATAACTTCCCCAAAGAAACTGAAAAATACAAAAAAAAAATATTTAATGGAGTAGATATGTGGTAATGAATTAAATATTTAAATGTTAAAAACAGCAAACCCCATAACTGCATTGCATTGTGTGTATGAATGAAGCTTCACTTTACAGTCCAAGAATCTCACTCTCTCTGTGAGATTACAACTAATATGCTTCCATAATTTCCTCACCTTCATTTCAATCCCTGTGAAACCCAACATCAAACACCAAAAACCTAATTCAACCCACTTTTCAAAATTGAAATTTGATTGGAAATTCAGAATCATGAGTATGTACGGTAGGGATCCATGGGGCGGGCCGTTAGAGATAATGACAAACGACTCCGCCACCGACGATGATCGGAGCAGAAACTTGAACGATTTCGATCGGTCGGCGTTTTCCCGGCGGTTAGACGAGACGCAGCAGAGCTGGCTGTTAGGTCCCGGAGAACAGAAGAAAAAGAAGTACGTCGATCTTGGTTGTATCGTTGTCAGCCGTAAGATCTTCGTTTGGACGGTTGGATTGATACTCGCGGCGGGATTCATTGCCGGATTTGTTGCATTGATCGTTAAAATTGTCCCTAGGCATCATAAACACCCCCCTCCGGCAGATAATTACACAGTGGCGCTCCAAAAAGCCCTCATGTTCTTCAATGCCCAAAAATGTAAGTTCATTTTGTTGAGTATTGTCCAACGACGAGCGTGGCTTTTTAACGTGCTTATTGATTACTGCACTTCTTTGTTGATTGGTTTTGAGTTGAAAGTTGAAAGCTGAAGTTGGTTTTGAGTTAGAACCCAACATTATGCTTACAGGTCCATCCGTAGTTGACCAAATGGCTACATATACTCCACTTAACCCATAAGTATACATATGTTAGACACAAATGAGTGCTGTCCCACACACTTACACATGTCTAATTGAATTCACTCTTTTATGTCTTTGTTTGTTATTAGTGCTGATCATATGTGTGTTTGGATTCAATTGTATTTCCTCAACCCTGAAATTTGCATAAAACGTGCATCCAAACACCCCCTAAATTCTATGCACAGATCATGATAAGCTGCTTTGAATATGAAGTAAATAACATGTAGTGTTATGTTCTGGATTATGTTGATTAACAATCTGTCAATCTGCATCTATGCAGCTGGAAAACTCCCTAAGCATAATAATGTATCATGGAGGGGTAACTCTTGTTTGAATGATGGGAAGTCAGACAAATCAGGAGCTGTTTTAAAAGATCTAGTGGGTGGTTATTATGATGCTGGAGATGCAATAAAATTCCATTTTCCACAAGCTTTTGCAATGACAATGTTGAGTTGGAGTGTGATTGAATACAGTGCTAAATATGAAGCTGCAGGAGAACTCAATCATGTTAAAGAAATCATCAAATGGGGTACTGATTACTTCCTCAAGACCTTCAATTCTACCGCTGATACCATAAACCAAGTCGTCGCTCAGGTAAAGAATACAACTTTCTTAAATAGAAAGAAATCAAATGTTAGTCGAAATTATCATTCTAACCCTCTGAAAGTCTGAATTCCTTTTGGGGTGGCAGGTTGGGAAAGGAGATACGTCAGGGGGTACAAGTGATCCCAACGATCATAGTTGTTGGATGCGACCAGAGGACATTGATTACCCTCGACCCGTGACAGAATGCTCCAGTTGCTCTGATCTTGCCGCAGAAATGGCTGCTGCTTTAGCTTCTGCATCAATTGTTTTCAAGGATAATAAGGTTTATTCAAAGAAACTTGTTCACGGAGCTGCAACTCTTTGGAAGTTTGCCAGGGATCAACGTGGTAGTTATAGTGCTGGTGGTGCAGATGTTGCAAATTTTTATAATTCAAGTATGTATTGGGATGAATTTGTTTGGGGGGGAGCTTGGATGTATTATGCAACAGGAAATCAGTCTTATCTTTACCTTGCTAGTCACCCCAAGCTGGCTAAGCATGCTGGTGCTTTCTGGGGTGGTCCAGATTATGGTGTTCTTAGCTGGGATAATAAGCTTACTGGAGCTCAAGTAAGTCGGTCGGCATTCTATTATGTAATTTGATGCCATCTCTAGTTTTCTTGTGTTATTATTGATAATGTTATTCATCTATTTAGGTGCTACTTACTAGATTGAGATTGTTTTTGAGCCCTGGTTATCCATATGAAGAAACATTGAAGACATTTCATAACCAAACAAGCATAATCATGTGTTCATATCTTCCATACTTCAATAGCTTTAATAGAACAAGAGGTAAATGAGTGCTGCTCTCAGAGGGAATATAACCGGTTACTCAAGTTTGAAAACAGGGACCTCCATATTTGCAATACTTGAATTGTTAAACACCCCCCCCCCCCCCTTCTTTTTTTCCAAAAGGGGAAGAAAAAAAACGTTTTCGGGTCAATGTATGATATAACTCATCTTCCATTACAGGAGGGTTAATCCAATTAAACCATGGGAGACCCCAGCCTCTTCAATATGTGGTCAATGCAGCCTTCTTGGCTACCCTTTATAGCGACTATCTTGACGCTGCTGATACTCCTGGGTGGTATTGTGGGCCCAATTTCTACTCGACCAATGAGCTACGTAAATTTGCAGAGACTCAGGTATAACCTTTACAATAGGAGGCAGATTCGACCTATTTAATTGTGAACAGATCGATTTAGGTTGTGTTATCTCTTAAACGGGTCTAGTCAAAAAACTATTTTTGTAATCTTAGTAACACATGAATGTTTACTAAAAATTATAAAATTTCACAAAAAAGTATTTGTGGGCCAACCCGTTGAGACCCATACCGAAAGGTGACTTGTTTTGACCTGTTACCCAAAATCTGTCAATCTTGCCACCTGTAGATCGATTTCACCTGTTGCTCCATAGTTCAACCGCTAAAAAAAGGGTTTCTTTAAAATGCAGATTGACTACATTCTTGGCAAGAACCCAAGAAAGATGAGTTATGTTGTGGGTTATGGCAATCACTACCCAAAACATGTGCACCACAGAGGTGCATCAATCCCTAAGAATAAAGTCAAGTATAACTGTAAAGGAGGATATAAGTGGAGGAACTCTAAAAAACCAAACCCGAACACCATCACTGGCGCAATGGTTGCAGGGCCAGACAGACAGGATGGTTTCCATGATGTGCGTACAAATTACAACTACACCGAGCCAACTATTGCTGGAAATGCTGGTTTAGTTGCAGCCCTGGTGGCCCTATCAGGCGAAAGAACAACTAAGATTGATAAAAATACAATCTTTTCAGCAGTGCCGCCAATGTTTCCAACTCCACCACCACCACCGTCACCGTGGAAACCTTGAGATGCCGCGTGTGTTTTTATAACTCTTTTGTGAATCACAGTTTAGATAGATTTTGCTACCACCTAGTGGTTTTTTTTGTGCTAAAGAGCAAAAAGGTAAAGGAACACAAATATAGGATGAGAACCCGGGCTAGAACTCGGGTAGCAGGGACAGTTGGAACGAAAACTGTGATTATACATGATCTACATGTGTCTAATTGTGTATGTAAACCATGACAATTAGTATACATATATATGTGTTTTTTGAAACTCTGAATGAATTCATTTGTTTTTTTATTCCTTTTTATTCTGGTTTAAGATGATTATCTTTACCAGGAAGCATGTAAATTGTTGGCTTTGACAGTTTAATATGAATGTGAATATGAAACATTTTATTCTTAGAAAAATAAAATATTCATGTGAGTTGGTAAGGAAGGAAATAGATCAAGAGTTGTTAAGTTTGTAATTAACGAAATTTATACACCGAGTTGGTAAGCTGCGATAGATGGGTCTGGTCTGTCCGTCGATGAAGAAAGTCAAGAAACGATGGTGAAGATTTGTTTAAAACCTAGTCGTCACCGCCATCTTCTTTCTAGTGTTTTCTTCATAGATTTCATCGCATCACCTTTACGTCATTCGTTTAGATATGTCCGGCTGATGGTGGCATTAGGTTTCACCACGTCGTCATCGTGAGCAGCCTCTTTCACCACGTCGTTGTCATATACCAAACAGCACCCACCACGCCCACTTCGCTCAAGATTTACTCCGTTAAAGGTTCATGAACTAACTAGCTGAAGATGACTAATAAGTTTTATAACCAAAAGAATACACAGATTATAAAAAGTGACTAGAGTCATGGAGTAACTGGTTTACAAATTAAAACCAATGGGGGATGAGATTTCACATGTTAATCAATATATAGCATATGGTTTCATGACAAAATACAAGAAGAAATAGTAACCCATATCCAAAGTCATATTTCAGTTCTACAAATCATGATGACAAAAATGCTGCTAAAGTATTGGGTAAAGAAGTGCTGCTATCTAAAGACCTTACCTTCAGCTTCCTGTAGCAACCAAACCTGCATGCCATTTTCATTTCTTTTTTCTTTTGACCCAAAATTCAGCAGCTGGCTGCCTCTTCAAAACAGAGCAGCGATGGCTAAAACAGATCTATGAATGTGTAGGCTCTAAATAGAAACGAGGCGAGAAAACTAGTAATCTTGCTTTTTGGGGCATTCCGATGCCCTGTGCCCAGACCTTCCACAGTTGAAGCACGCACCATCAAAGTTTCTATTTTTCCACAAATTTACTCAATATTAGTACTTGATGAAAAACAGATAATATCTTTTTTACATTATAGATTTATAACCCTCCTACATCACTTGATTCAAATTTAGATCATTAGTGTTTTTTAAAAAAATTGTACCTGTCCCTGGTCCTAGATGAAGAGCCGCCCCTAGTCCCAAAAGACGGAGTGCGTGAAGAAGATCGTCTTTCACCAATTAGCCAATCACTTCCACCACCACCACTTCTTGAGCCACCTCTTGACCAACTACTGCCGCCACTCCTACCGCCTCGCCTGAAGCTATCCCCTTCATCGTCTGTTGAGAACCGACTGCCACCCCACCCACCACGGGAACCACTAGAACCCCCCCTTCTAGAACCTGCTCCCCGTGAACTTCTCTCCCTGTTAGAAAATCTACCATAAAAGTCACCTGCTGGACCATCATCTTGCAATACGGGCAACTGCAAATAGAACCCCCAATCATAAAAGGTCTTTTTATATCTTTGAACTTCATAGGTAATTAGCATAATAACAAATGATTATGAGTTATATCTACAATAAGGATTCAATTTTTTGGGATATAATAGTTTAGGAAGTGGTAAACAGTTGATTGTGTAATAGGTTACTATTAACCAGCACCAGTCTGACTCGCTTCCCTCATAGTTATATTTTTATACATTTACCCATTTAAAACAAAAACCAAATGGACCCATTTCTGCATAAACAGGTTTAAATAGCTGCTCTTAGCTCTCTACAAAGCAGAGCTGATCTCACCTTTGTAATTTTTGTAACAGTATTGCCAGGTGGCAGGTCTTTATTTAATAGCTCTTTGGCAATCTCTTCGGGAAGATCAAAAACAGCTCCCTGAACCTGTTAAAACAAAGTGTTGTCACAACTAAAGCTCTAGTGAACATCAATAGCTCAACAAATAGATACACACCCTTTCATCTGCAATTATATGTATTTTTCCCAATTCATCAGCAGCCGTTGCATAAACATCAGCCAAGAATCCAGTAACTGTTCTAGCTGACATGAATCCTCTTGATAAAGCAGGGTCCCGAGTCAGTTGCAATGTAGTCCATCCCTGCAATGCAATCATTTCACAATACACGTAGAACATTAGTAAACGGATCTATAGAGATAAAACACAACCCAAATTCATCTCTAGCATATGCCCTTATAATGTCAAATAACCTCATGCAAAAAATAAAAAAAAATGTTACTCTAACTCACCTGCTCGTGTGAGATAAGAGAACGGGATGATGGAGGGCGTGAGAAACCACTCAACTGTGCAATTGCCGCAGCAAGAGCACTTGCCCCCTGTTCTTCAATTAATCTTTGTGCAGTTGGAGTGAAGAACTCTACAGACTCCCGATGAACACCAGAGAGGGTAGCAACAACTTGCTGAGCAGAAGACTCCAATACATCTTCAACGGCAGGAGGACTTATGAACTCAAATTTGCATCCCACATCGCGTTCAAGAGTCCTAATTGTTCTTCTCTGACTATTTGTAAACATCAAAATGGCTGTGCCTTCCTTCCCTGCACGTCCGGTTCTACCAGATCGGTGCACAAAAGTCTCGGGATCATTTGGTAGTTCATAATGTATAACCTATAAAACAAGAACCAGAGAATCATCTGTAAGAAAAAGAATTCTAGAAGATAGCATGTTTGGATTTGATTTTGTTGTTTGAAGTTGTAATAATTAGATAATGAAATGTTGGACAAATGTCATAAAATTGTAACACGCTTTTGTTAATGTCCGTTTCAGTAATAATACTTTGTGTTTATTTGCTAAAAGAAACATCTATCAAACTTACTAGATCAACGTTGGGTATATCAAGCCCACGAGAAGCAACATCAGTAGCAACAAGCACAGTGAACTTTCCTTGCCTAAATCCATTCAATGTTCTTTCCCTTTGATGTTGAGATATGTCACCATGCAATGCCTCTGAAGTAATACTATTAGTCAATGCCAAAGAGACTTCATCTGCATCCCTTTTTGTTTGAGTGAAAACAATGGTCTTCCCACCCTTTGCATATACCTATAAGCATCAAATGATTATAATTTTCAGCATCCCATTTTCTACATATTTCAAGCTTTGACCTTTAAATACAAAAAGATCCAATAAGTCTGTCTCGTACCGTGACAAGATCACCAAGTATTGTCCGCTTTGAGGTTGAGGTTGTTGGTAGACAATTGTCTGACCTCCTGCTGCGTATGGTTGTTGTTGTTGTTGTGGATATGGCTGTTGTTGTGGATATGGCTGTTGTTGTTGTGGTGGATACGGTTGTTGGTAACCTGGTCATGACTGATATCCAGAAGGTTGAGGAGGATAGGCACCTTGTGGTGCATAAGGAGGTGGTTGTCCATAGCCTTGCATTGCAGCATTTTCGGGTGGTGGATAATAT
>JAUEJL010143369.1:0-10681 GCA_032274825.1 Drosophyllum lusitanicum | reverse complement strand
AAATTATCATTTTAACCTTAATAGTGATATATTATATTATAAGATATGATTGTTTAACAAGACAACGTGCAAAAGAAGGAGTATTAGGGTAAAATACTTTATGCTTAATGATTCAAAATGCACTTTAAGGTACAATATATGATTCAGCAGCATTATGCTGAATTATTCAGCACAGTCTTCATTCAGAGATAGCAATCAAACACGCTGAATGCTGAATGATTCCGGATTCTGAATGGTTCCATTAAGCAGCAAACAAACAGCCCCTTAGTGAATTCCACATCTCATCTTATGGTGAGTGAAATGATAAAATAGAAAGAAATAGTAGGAGAATATATCATTTTTCATAGAAAATGGTTACCTTGAATTTTGAAGAACTCGAGAATTGCAAGTTACCTTTTGACGAAGATAAGCTCCAAAACCCAACACCTAATTGTAAAAAGTGATTAAAGAAAACACTAGAAATTAGTGATAATTACTAGCGTCAAAAAGCATTTTATTTTTTGGGAGTTAATTTCATAAATGGTTCTTTAACTAACTATATATATATTGTAAGTTTAGTCCTTTTTAAAAAAAGTTGTAAGTTTCGTCATTTAACTACCATTTAATTGCAACCACGGTCCTTTCTAATGAAGTTTGTTACTTTTCTCTTTTAAGTCCCCTTATGTGCAGTGTACGTGAGGGTATTTTTGTCTTTTTATATTCTTGATATTTATAACTAATTTTTCACTTTTAAATAATATTTTATTTAAAAATATAGAAAAAAATCCTTTTTATCTCCTTTCTCTCTCTCATGGTCTGTCTCACTCTCTCTCCCTAGACTCTCACAAACCCTCCATCTCTTCTTTCCTCTCTCTCTCTCTCTCTGAGTCTTTGTAACTCTCTCATACTCATTGTCATGGACATTAAGAACAAGATCAACATCAAATGAAATTTATGTGTGTGATTTTGTGTTGTTTGGGTTATGGGTTTTTGATTTGTAAAGATAGAAATAACTGTTGTAGGTCACCAACACCATCACGAAACCACCATGAACCACCACCAACAACACCATCTTACAACAACCGTAAACATCATAAAAACTCGAAAGAAATTTTGTTTGAAGATCCGGGGGAGACAGGAACTCAAAAAAGAAATGAGATTTGAAGATTTTGGGAGACAATATCTAGATATGGGCAACACATACTCACCTAAAACTTAGATCCAAAACACCATATCTCTCCCCATCATTGATTGAACCACAAATTGAAGAGAGAGAGAGAGAGAGAGTAGAAGCACCATAGCAGCGGAGGTAAGTGTTGCAGTGGGCGACAAAGGCAGTGATATTACGTCCGACGATAACGGCGGTGGTGAGGTATTGCCTCAAAATACAGTGGGCGATGGATGGTTTTTAGAGAGAGAGTGTTTGAGAGAAGAGAAAGATCAGTGAGACTAAGAGAGAGAGAGGGAATGGGATAATTTTTTATTTACTTTTAAAATGATTTAATATATTTAAACTCAATTAAAAATTAAAAAAAGTAAAAAGACTAAATTACCCCTCATGTGCAAAACACATGAGTTGACTTAACAGATCAAACTAATAGAAAACGTTATAAAGAATTATAACTGCAATAAAATAGTAGTTAAAGGACGAAAATTATAATTTTTTTTTAAAAAAAGTACTAAATTTGCAATTAGTGGTTAGTTAAAGGGCCATCTATGAAATTAACTCTATTTTTGTGGGGATCCCGCTAAACCTTTCGAGACCGGATGGTGTAAACCTAATTGTTACAAGACTTACATAAGTTTCTTTATGTTTTTTGTTTTTAGTTTTTTTCGTGTTATTTTTTCAAATAAGTTTTTTAGTTAATATAGTTCACTTACATGAAATGTTTATAGCTATGATTGACAAATAGATGCAAAATATTTATTTATGTAATAATTTTTTAAAACTTCATTCATGAAAATAATATTGGACATGTTGCATGAAAATGCTTTGAACTTTATTTTAGTTATCATTGTATACAACCAAAAAATATTTCTTAAAAATAGTACAATCAACTTTTATAATTCTCTAATTTTATTCAAATAACTTTTTTATATGTATAGTTTTTAGTTACTATTATATACAATGTATACAATAGTAACTAAAGTAAAATTAATTATATTTTTATACATTTTACCCAAATAATATTACAATAAGTACAAGGGAAAAGCATAGGTACTATTAAATGGATAATAGGGTAATTTTACAGCATTATATACATGACAAAAGAAATCTTTACTTTGCCTTTGCTCCTTGATTTTGTCAAGGGCCCGTTTACTTTTACCGCCACTTTCTGCAATTGCTTTCGTCATTCATGGTTAATCCATTTCTTTTAAGAAATACAATCGGGTTTATCTTTTTTTAATGGTTGGATATGCTTTTTTATGTTGATTTCAATTGACGTCAACTCATGGTCCATTTTAATTTAATTATTATATTTTAGTTGAATATGTTTTTTTTAATAAGGTGGAACAATTAGACTGGATATACATTGATGGAGGATATTTATAAAAATGGAGACCTTATGCATCATTATCAAGAACATGTCACAGGTTTGATTGTAGTGTATTTAACCACATATAGATGGGTTTAGTTCATCAAAATGTATACAACTTGTAAAGTTTTGCTATTGTGTACATCGAATTTTAAAAGTTTCTATTGTGTGTATCAAACTTTTAATTTGTTGCTATTATATGTAGTTTGAGTACACAAAAAAGAAAAAATATATAAGTTTAGTATATATAATAGAAAGTATAATACATATAATTAATAATGATAAGTTATATGTTCGATACACATAATAAAAACTTTTAAAGTTCGATACACACAATAGCAACTGTGACAAGTCGAATACGTTTTGGTGACCTAAACCCTATATAGATTTATTTGTCGAATTTTTCTTTCTTTTTTGTTTTCTTTTGTTAAATATGATTTCTAATTCAAATAAGTGAGCTGAATATGGAAGTGAACATACATTAATTGATGATATCGACAAAAATGGTTATCTTGTCCATGAAGAAGATGACGGAATCGATGTTCGGGTTTGATTATACTTTTTGATATATTTTCATGCTCCGTATCTTATTCATCATAAAAATAAGGAATCAAGGTTCAACTAGGTTTGATTATAGTACAAGACCGGTGTATTTGACCTTTGATACATTGTCTTTTATTCTAACAATTTAGTTTTCTTTGCCATTTTTCATTTGATGTAGTGTGTTTGGCCTTTGATTTATATATTTTAGTTTCAGGTTTAATCTAAATACTATTCTAGTCCGTTTGTTTGTCATAGTTTTGGATCTTTCATTTGGTTTTGATTGGTAAATGAGTTGGCTTAAATTCTAGCAGGTGAAGTATATGATGTAAAGAATGATGAATATTTTCGCATTAGGGAAATGGGAAAGAGTCAACCGATCTTTCCACTCAATCGTTCGGGTGCTCTCTAATTGGAAAAAAGTTTGGTGATGCAAACATTGCGTATAATTTCTATAATGAATTTGGTCTTTCTAGAGGTTTTGGTATTAGAAAGCATTACAATTATAGGCATGCAGTCGCAAATGAAATATATCGGTATGTATTTGTTTGTAACAAACAAGGTTTAAAAAATGATAAACGAACAACAGATGATACAAAACGCCGTTGTATTAAGTGGACAGGGTTTAAGGCAATGGTACAAGTCACTTTATCAAAGCAAGGATTTTGGGTTGTTGACAAGTTTGATGATGAACATAATGACCCTTTAGATGTTCCGTCACATGTGCCAAAACAGTGGTGTCACAAATTATTTCATTATTCCAAAGAATGTAGAGAACTTGTAGCTTTGTTGTCAAAAGCAGGTTTAAAACCTAGTGATATAACAAAAATAGTGATCAAATTCATATAGAGGCAACGAAGAGGATAAGCTAACAAGAGTACGGTGTACTACTATTGTAAGTGGAGAAAGGAAAATTAACTTAGGTAAAGAAAGTCATTGAATTATAATGCATTTTCAAGCGGAAGCTCAGTTGGATAAAGATTTTTACTTCGCAATAGACTTGAGTACTAATGGTACATTTAGAAATGTGTTTTGGACTAATGGTAGGTCTAGATCCTCTTATAATCAATTTGGTGATGTAGTTTTTTATGTGACTTACAGGACAAATAAATTTAGCTTTCCGTTTGCTCCATTTGTTGGAGTTAATCACCGTGGTTAGTTTATCTTATTTGGAGCAGACCTATTGGAAAATGAGAGTGAGACGACATTCACATGGTTGTTTGAACATTTTCTAAAATGCATGCATGAGTGACCACCAATTTCTCTTATTACTAATCAAGATTTGTCTATGGGTAAAGCAATTGGCAAGGTTTATCCACAAATAAGGCACCGATTTTGTGCTAGGCATATTCAAAAGTATGTGTTGGAGCATCTTCAATATTTACAGTCTCGATACGATGATTTTCGAGATAGATATAGTACATGGGTTAAAAGTTAAAACATCAAAGATTTTGAAGCAGGATGAGAACAGTTGAAGGAGAAATATGTTATAGATGATGATTCTTGGTTAGGAAACATGTATAAGTTGTATCATCATTGGGTAAAGGTATATTTGAAAGACACTTCTTTTGTTGGGATGACAACCAGTGGACGAAGCGAAAGTATTCATTCATTTTTTGATAAGTGTGTAAATTCTAAAACCATGTTAAATGATTTTATATTACAGTATGACAAGGCTCTGAACTCAAGAAGGAGTGCGGAAGAAGAGCAAGATTTTAGAACTTCAAACACAAAACCCACATTGCATAGTGATCATCTAATGGAGGCAATGGCAACAAAATTTTATACAAGGAATATTTACGAAATCCTCAAGAAAGAGTGGAACGCTAGTGTTGATTGCGGTCATGAAAAAGTAAGCAAAGACAAAGACTTGGTTAAATATCGTGTGGGTTATTTGAAAGGTAATAAAGAAAATTGGAAAACGGTTTAATATAAAGTTACTTCAGATTTTTTTGCTACTTGTTCATGTGCAAGATTTGAGACTTCTAGAATTTTATGTAAACATATTCTATATATAATGAAAAGAAAGCTATCAACATATATTCCAAATCACTAATTGCTACCAAGATGGACAATGAAAGCAACCCACAACGTAGGAGCTATTGCAACAAGATGGAGGGATATTAACAAAGATGGTATTAAAGAAGTTAGTTTGATGACTTTATGGTCTATTAGAGCAAAGTTTAACAAGTACTTGAAGAAAGGTGAGATTCTCCATTTGAAATTCAAAAACTTAATACATTGTTTATGATTTTCTCAAAGAGCAAAACAATAGAAAGAATAGTAGAGTTAAGGTGAATCTGAAATTAATTCTACTACACAGTGGCACACAGGAGGACATGTCACAACACATTTAGGTATATGATCATCAAAATCCTGTTAAGACAAAAGTGCGACCGAAGGTTGCTACAAGAATAAAGTCGGATATGGAAATAACTATGGAATCGAAAACAAGAAAAACGTGTGGTTATTGTAAAGGAAAAGGTCATAACACTACCGGGTGTCAAAAGAAAAAGGTATACATTTTATAATACACGTGTTTTATCATTATATTCTAAGTTGTAATTATGGATCATTTTCTTGTTTTGGATGGAGAAACCACATAATGTTAATATGGATGAAGTGACTTTATGATTACTTTGGGTTTTTTAGTTTGTTGTTTGAATTATCAATGACTATGATGTTGAAATTTGTCTTCATTTTGTATATATGTGCTTAGGACTATATATTAGTGTGCACCTGCAGCCAATCAAAATAAACCAATTTTTTTCTGAGATGAGTTTTGGTGTTATACATCTTGCAAAATCCTTTTGATTTTTTGACGCTGTTTAGTATTATCCTTGTCGCTTATTAAGCAATGGTAGTTACCATGTAATTATGAAGCAATGAAGCAAGCATCCTTGATTCCTTGGTTATTGTGTAATTATGAAGTCACGATTTTTAGTAAGTTATATATTGCTGTAAAATTACCCCATTATCCCTAGCAGTGTGGGTACTGTTAACAGTACCTATGCTTTTCCCTAAGTACAAATCAAGTTATTATTCCTTTTATCATGACCGTTTCTTAAATAAGTAATATCATCAAGAGTATCAACCGAAGGTGTAACTCCAACAGAAAAGAGAGGTAACTCATCAAATTGATCGTATTTCTCCTTGTCTATGACATTGTCAACACCAACTATACGTCGTTTACCAAACTAGATGATGCTCCATCTAGAATCATTCGGGTCTTTGACAAAAAAAACACTTGACTTTCTGGTTTTGCTAGAATGAACGATTCAAATACATGCACGTTTGTCAAAAGATCAATAATTGTGAAACCATCTACATCAACTCTTACTTTAGTTATAGTCGACCCATTTGCACTTGAACAAAGGAATTACAAATGACTGATAATCCAATCATCATATTTCTTGAATGACACCATAATATGAATTTTTTGTCACCCAAAATCTTTCTTCATGATTTACCGTAGATAATTCCGTCCTTGATGCTACTACCGTTACCTCGCTATTTTGTAGCACAGTTTTGTCATCTTGTTCCTTAGTGTAAAACGTATACCCATTAATATCATATCCTTGATACTTTACGGCACGTATAGGGCCATATCCTAGATGTTCCATTGATTTATCAACATCTCCAAGTGTATTTCTCACCTTTTCCCTCAACTAATATGAGAATGTTCTATTATGCTCCGTAGCTAACCATATTGAGCTCTTCTAAATATTTTCCTTTTTTTATCAACGACATGTGCTCCTATATGTATGGGGCAATGCATGTCATGTGTTGTAAGACTGTAAAATGTGCTCGGTTTAAATCAATTTGATTTGGTGTTTCCACTTTACACCCAATTATCCCTTGCCCTATAAGCTTACCCTTGTGTCGAGATTGCAAAATGCCAATATCTACGACACCTTGCATATAATCTGTATAAGAACCGATTACCTCCTCAGAAGCATATCCTTCAATAATACTTCCTTCTAGACGATAATGGTTCCTCACATATCCTTTTACAACACCCGTATATATCTCGAACGGATACGTCGTAGGAAAAAAAGACCATAAGATTTTATTTCTCCTACAATATGATATATCAAATGAACCATTACATCGAAAAAAGAAGGTGGAAAGTGCATCTCAAGCCGACAAAGTGTCAAGATAATATTGCGTTGTCATTCATCCAATACTTCAAGATCGATCACCTTTGAATTAGTCACATTAAAAAACAAAGAAAGCTTTGTGATTGTGTGTCATATATGATCGAGTAATATTCCACGAACTGCAATTGGGATCAATTGTGTCATTAATTCATGACAATCTTTGACTTCATACTGAGTAATTTCAAATCTTTTAATGACACTAAATTTCTAATGTTAGATGTATAAATAGATGGAACCTTAACATTATATAAGCATTTTGTTTTCTTTAACAAGATTACAAAACTTTCACAAACATTCTTTTCGATATTCATAACATCAACACAATGTCGAACTTCCAACTGATTCCAATAAGGTAATTTTCAAAGTATTGACTTTTTTTCCAATTACCTTTGGGGGGAGCAATGCCGTTTTTCCTAAGACAACTTTTAGTTTAGCAACCCGTGAGAGAGACAACATCTTTTTTTATGATAGAGGTCTGTTTTTGGAAGTGATCTTCAGTGTTTCATGTATATTGTTTTTTTTTTTTGCAATTTTCTAACCAAATCGAGTGGATTTCATTTTCACAAACAGGACATGCCTTTTTATCTTTAGTACTACATCAAGACAAATTTTCATATGCCGGAAAAATCACAAATTGTGCAAAAGATTATGGCACGTATAACAATGACATTATGATATATTTTCTTTTCATACATAATCAATGTGAAAGATTGGAGATGTATAACAAGACTGGCCAAGTGCTTTGATGACCGATCATATTCCAAAAAGGTTTAATTCCACTAAAGAGAATCTACCACGTGTCTCATTTTCCCATCTTTCTTATATTCTTCGGCATGCCAACTTTAAAAATTTTGCATCATTCACATTTGCAAATAATCGTTTAAGTCTTGGTACGATTGACAAACACTAAAATATTTAGCGAAATGCCTATTTTTTGTCACATTAGTGTTAATTGTTTGGGTTTTTCCGTTTGTACCTTGATGTACCACATTTTCTACATTCGTGTAGGTTTTTATCTTTATTTCTGTATAACATATAATCATTTAGACATGCATGTATTTTTTTAACTTCCAATCCCGTCGTACATATCAATTTCTTAGCTTGGTATGTCGAAATAGGCAACTCATTATCATTTGAAGGCATTTCATGCAACAACTCTAACAAACTTTTATCATTCCACACATTATCTGCCTTTAAGTTAAACAATCTCAACATCACAAAAACTCTAGTGAAATTGGTTCAACCGTTATACAATGGTTTATCATTATTGTGATTGTACATATTATCGTTGTCATCGTCATTATATCCAAGTATATCCTTTCACAAACCGGTCTCCTATTAAATGATATCTAATTTAATAAATATTAACGAAGCACTGGGCATTTTTACACTTTTTACAAAGACAGTTGTTTATAGATCTTCCTCTCTTTAGTCGATTATCTTCGCTAACTTTCATGAATTTGGATCCTTACTATAAACTCACTAGTACAACATGGTATCTCATACATCCATTAACTACGATCTGCCTGCAAGTAAAAAATAAATTCAAATATTATATGATACATGAAGGCGTATGTAAGTTTGAACAATTTTTTTTATCAACATAATTTTATATATTTAATATATAAAAAAGATCTAGCAAAGAGTTAGAAATACAAAAGCTACATTAAAGATTCAAGGAGGGTAAGTTTGAATTATTTAACTCTTTTAATTGTTTGTTGCATAATTTTACATCAATGTTCTTTTAACCTCTGCAAACTTTATACACACAACCTTGTCGCAATTTTCCTATACACTTATCTATTAATAATATATCAACAACGGTCACATCATTCATAAATCTTAACATCAATAGTACCATTGTTTTCTTGTTATGTTTGCGGACATAATAATAAGCACATACGGAATTTAACGTACGCTATGTAAAAACGATATATCCACACCCAACCATAACAAAAAATTTTACTTTTTCTTGCTTACTTGTGTCTAATTGCACACGGTTTAATTTGTCATAAATATGTTAAAATCGATTAGATTTATTATATGTTCAATTTTTGTAATTAAAAATTTATTTGGATTAATGAAATCAAGTTTTACATATATTAGTTTGTAATTAAAAAACAATGTTGCCATACTTTGCATGCAATTTTAAAGTCTTACATATTTATACTTCTATTACGATCAACAAATCAAGTAGTGGATTATATTATAAGTTTTAATAAAGTGTTTCTAGAGTTTGATAAAACAACATAATCAATTAATTAAAAAGGGCAAAATACGCGAAAATATAAAAAACTTTGTTAATATTGTTACTGTATGCAATTAACTTTATTTTGTACCTAAGAATACATACAACTTACAAATTTTGTTCATTGTATACAATTGATAACCTGATTACCAGGTTATTGGTTATCGATTGTATATAATGAATACAATTTGAAAGTTTTTTGGATTTTTAGGTACTAAAGTTTTTTATTTTTGGTCATGTTACCCGGTAAATTACCTACTGTTATAGGTAACTTGCATACAATGAACCAAATTTGTAAGTTATGTGTATTTTTATGTACAAAATAAAGTTGGTTGCATACAATGACAATATTAGCATAGTTTGTTGTATTTTCGTGCAATTTGCCCAACTAAAAACTAATGAATTGTTTATAAATATAATTAGGGAAAATTTCATATTTATCTTTAAAAACTTTAAACATTACATATATACATTCTTATAAAATTTAAAATTACATATATATCCTTCTAAACATTATAAACTCTCGTATATATCCAATCACTTACTTATATTTAAACTACTTAAAAATTTAAAATTACCTGATTTATTATTAATTAAAAACTAATATAATGCAGTATTACACATATACCCTTAACAAAAAAAAAGACTCATAGTTACATTCAGCATACTTGAGCAAATCGCCGTCATGTGTCTCCTATCCTAAAGTTCGGGTCAAAATGCCACCCCCAACTTCAGTTTCATATATATGTTCATAAGTGAACCCAACAACCCATTTTTCACCGCAGCCTACCAAGCCAAAACCTATGGCTTAAACATTACCTTCTTACCCGCCTACACGAACGACTCCTTCTTACTCGACTACTTGTAAGACTCCTTCATCATTTCAGGTCCACCATTGCGGACACACAACCAAGCAGACGACCTCTCTGGTTGACAACTCCATTGATGGACACAAAGGTCTGGCATGGAGGTCGGACTACGCGCGGTTCTGGAGTGATTCCAAAACGCCAGTATGTTTGTTACAAAGAGGTTGCCGCTGCTATAGGAAGTTCCGCTGCCGATCATAATGTACTCAAAGGATGACACCGCTGGACCTTAATCGGGTGGCATTTGTAGCAAATGTGGAATATGAAGCTAGGCAAAAGTTCAAACGAGAACTGTTTTTCGTACAAGAACCGCGAGAACCAATCTTAGCCGTCCAATTCCCCCTCCTTCAA
>JAUEJL010143358.1:0-10681 GCA_032274825.1 Drosophyllum lusitanicum | reverse complement strand
TAAAGACCCCAAGTAAATCTCCCGAAGAGATACTAGACATGAAGGTTCCAGAAGAACCTCAGGTACCTGAAAATAATAAGATCTCAACAAATATATCATGTCTAGAAAAGACTGGAATCGAAACAAATTCGACGTCGATAATGCTTATGTGTCTAATATAGCGCTAAATATTAAGATTGATTATGAGGATCTTGAAAGCATATATGCCAAGAAGTGCAGAGATAAAAATGATTGGCCAAAATAGAAAGACGCAAGCAATTAATGAAAACTCAAAGTCTCTCAAGGTGTGATATGTTTGGGACATTAAGTCTATACACAAAATGGTGTAAAAAAAATCAGTCTTTTGTCGGAAAGTGAAATAAGAAATAAAGTTACGAGATACAAAGAATGAATGGTGGCACAAGGTTCCACGAAGACTTATATTCTCGTGTGGTGGAGATAACTATATATTAATTGTCTGGTAATATGAAAAAATGCTTGATTTGCGTCTATTAAATATGACTAGAGCTCAATTAATTGATACTGAAATACCTTAAAAGGTATAAATTATTAAGCATATATGTTACTATCTAAAATACCCGAAGCATATAAGAAAAGTTCTCAAGAATAGTATTGGATCGAATTAAAGTTGTTATACGGGCTAAAACGAAATAAGCGTATAAGATATAATTGCCTTAGTGAACATTTATTGAAAGAATGTTATGATTCTATTTTTATGAAGAGATCCGAAGATGATATAATTTCCATGTATGTTGATGATTGAAATATAATTAGAATTCCTAGTGATATTTCAAAGGCAACTAAATATTGAAAGACTGCTTGAAATGAGTGATCTTAGAAAGACAAAGTCTTCTTTTTGTTATAAATCAAATACCTTAAGGATGAAATCCTTGTGCACCACCAAAAAGAATATGTAAAAAGGTGTTGAAGATATTATATGGATAAATCACATCAATAAGCACTCAAATGATTATGAGGTCACTTGGTATTGGATTACCCGTTTACAACTTTTAAAAGGTGACTAAAAGATTCTTGGTCCAGGAGTACCATGTTTAAAAGTCACTTGGGTCATTAATATTTCTCGCTAGTCATAGATGACATTATATGTTACATTTTATTGAATTTATTAGCGAGCTATAGTTCGTGTCCTAAAAGAGATATTATAAAGGAATAAAACAAATATTTTGATACTTTCAAGGTATGAAGGACACGCATTTATATTTTACTAACCCATCAAAACAAGTTTGTTAGTTTTGTAAATGCATGATATATGTTAGATCCCCGTATTGATTGGTGTCAAACTAGATGTGATTTTATAATTAGTGACACCAGAAGTTAACGGCGACATTCTTCAAAGCAAATCTTTACAACCCCTTCATCTAATGTTAAAAAGGATCTTAGTAATCAATGAAGCAAGCAAAGTATGTGATTTTGCCAAGAAATGCAATACAATACATTCAAGAAGTTCATTCAAGCAAGGACGTAGCTGATTTATCTACCAAGGAATTTTCTACTTCAACGTTCGAGAAGATAATTCATCATATTGGTCATTAAGCTGCACCGACTTAAAGAACTCAAGTGATGTTATTGTTAGGGGAAGAAAATATGCGTTGCACTCTTTTTCCCTTAGTCATGGTTTTATCTCATTGGGTTTTCCTGACAAGGTTTTTAATAAGGCAACATTCCCAAGTTTATTGAAGTATTTATGTACTCACACTAGGCTTTTGTCCCATTGGGTTTTACCTAGTAAGGTTTTAACGAGGCATAATACTTTTAATGGACATCTAAGGGGGAGTGTTATGAATATATATGGATAGATGTTCATATCTCCTAATTACGGTTAGATAATCATAAGGATTATGAGAGATATGTGTTACCATAGATTAAAGATTTGTTTCCTTAATACCCTTCTATTGTACTCCTATAAATAGAGAGCATTATCTAATGAATAAGATGAACTTTTTCCTCTCCATTCTCTTTATTTTGTTCTCTCTATATTCACAACAATATTCAATAAATTTTATTAAAGTTTGTTATTGGTATGATAATAATCATAGTATAAGATAAATTACGTAAATATCCAATTGGTGTATAAATAATGTAATTCTGTCCTAATTCAATAAGCATTTCAATTACCAAACATTATGTGTGTTCTTAGTTCTCTCTCACATATTCATACATAGATACATACATACTAAGTTCATATATAATCATTGTGGATTTGCTTCATTATAGACTGATACTTAATACAATTGGGTCTCACTGTTTAATTATGACACATGAAGTTTTTTTATGTTCACATATACCTATTAATGTTTACAAAAGTATTTTGTACGTATGTGTAAAAATTTGAAAAAAAAAGAGGCATAATGAAACGTTATTGTGAACATTAATGTGTATAATGACCTTTTGTGAACATTAATCGGCATAATGAAGCTTTTGTAAACTTAATGTGTGTATATTTGACCCAAAAAAACCTTCATGTGTCATAATGTAAATTTAAGGAAACATTTTTTGTTTTCGACAACTTTAACCCTAATAAGTAGATACACATCAAGATTTCATTAAAAATGTTAAATTGTTATAATCAAAATGTATCTCCTGAACTTACGTCATTATGTGGGTATAATAATCTTCTAATATAAATAAAAAAAACTAATTAGATAAAATTTATTAGACGATCTGAACCCTTTATTTAATAAAATATTTAATCTTGATCATTGATTATATTAAAATCAAAAAATAATTTTGACTTTTTAGAGTCAAACTACTTGTAGACCCTTGAATAACTCATGTAATCCTATGGCTTTAATTAATTTTAAATAAAAATAAATATTAAATCTATTATTTAGACGTTAGTTAGGATGAATCACCATCGTATATGGTTTAATTGATAATTCCATCATTGTTACAATCTTGTACATTATATGTATTTATCTAAACATTCCAAAAAGATAAGGAATAATTATATTTATCAAAGAAAATAAACTTACCACACATTCAAAGTATTTATACTTATCTCACTTAGTTATTTACTATATATTTTTTAAATCTTATCATGCTAATTTTATCCTTATCGTAATTTATATCTACATGACTACATCTTTTACACATTTTACAAGATAAAAAAACAATTATATTTTTAAGTCGGCTTGCAGTAAGTGATTAGGGATTCTAGATGTTCAGGATAAGTCTTTCCTTACGGAATAACCTCTCCGACCTCTTTTGATTTTCGGAGTCATCATCACCGCCCGTATGTATAAAATCCTCATTGTTTCAAATCCTTTTCGTTTTCGTGTGTGTTAAGTAAACAACCGATTAAAATAGTACATTCTAATATTACATTAATTACATCATTATGTCAAATAGTATATTGTGCCACTAAAACATATGTATTGTGCTTATTACATATCTCATTCCTCCATTGTTTCCATCCTTAAAGTTTGTCCTAATTTGTAATTGACAAGCTCAACACATATTTATTATTAATTTAATTACAATATTATTCGTGATTTATATGCATTACTATTTCACATCAAATATTTCTCCTCCCCCGTATATTACATGAATTTCCTCTCTAATATAAACAATATTATTTAATTACGTTAGTTATTATTTAACATCCGTTATTTCTACTCGTCTGTGTAGTACACGGGACACTTATCTAGTAATACTACTACAAGAGCAATCTGTTAAGCTAATTCTTATTTTAGACCATATAACAACCTTTTTCCTTGTTTATTCTTTAAAATAAGTTGCAAATAGTTTAATAATATTAAACTATCATTTAATTTAATGGTTATATACAAATAAAATAGAGAATCGGGTATATATATTATTATGCTAATAATTTACATGTTAATAAGATAGACAAAAAAAACTTCGTGAATGTGCGTCATATTAATAAGTATTCTATTATAGTACCATTAAATTTAAAAACTATTTAAAAATGTTATATATTATATTAAGTTTTCTTATAAGAAATGAATTACGGAGTATATATGATAAAAAAAAGTTATAACCAAACGACATAGGTGATATTTTCTCTTACTTTTTTCTTCTACTTGACCTCCTACTTATAAGATCTCAACAGAAGAAGTGAGGATATAAAATCAGTAAACATTACATATCATCTTGTGATAAGTACCGAGTTGGAGGAGATATCAATTTTTTCTTAAAATATTAATATTCAATTCACTGTAGTGTTAGCATTGTCTTGAAACTTGTATGGAACAGCAAATACTTTTGCTTGTCCCAAGAGCTTCAAAACTATTTTAAAATCTCATATTCTCAGTTATCACGTCCATTGCGCGCTCTCTCTCTCTCTCTCACATATACACACAGAGATTAAGATCAGCCATCAGTGACCGGACATCCAACAACCGCAACCTCCACTGGCCGGACTTTCGACAATTGCGTCTCCATGGCACCTCATCAATCTTTCAACCATGGTATCACCATCGCCATAGGAGCTCCCTCTCTCTGTCCAGATCCGTCATCAAACATCACCGTCATCATTACCATTAATCGCACCACCGATATCGCCACCGCTAGCCTCCACTTAAGTACTTTTTTCACTTAGTTGCTAACGAGATTTAAATACCTGAAAATGAATTAATTGCATTAAATTTACTGAATATTATCCTTCATTAGAAATCTATATATACTAATGAACTCACCTCATGTCATGATGAACGAAAGAAAAACTTCCATAAACATTTTTATTTCCAACAACTTTAGTTTCTTTTTATGGGTAAACATCGATTGTCTAAATAAAACACATATAAAAACTTGGATTCAGTAAAGACAAATGATTTATTGAAAGTACATCCGCATCTAAAATATTAGTTATCAAAGAGGCTTGGTCTAACAGTTTTAGACTTTAAAGTTTGAAAAATGTGCTCGTTAAATTTAAGGTTGTAATTTCAAGTCCTGATAATAAACATATGGTGTAGAATTAGGTATTTGTGTTTAACTAGTTGTTAAAAAAAATTAAAAATTAATCACGTAAATGCATTAATTCTCTCGAGCTCACTATATATTAACTTAAAAATCTTCTTATCCTTTTCGTGCAATGCATGCATACTAATTAAGTAGCAATGTTGAGAGATAAAAAGTGTTTAATAGAGAGAAAAGAAATTGAAAGAAATGAAAATAGAAATAGGGGAGAAATGGAAATGTGTGAAGAATTGGAAGTGATTTCCTTGTTTGGTATCATCAAAGAAATGAAACAGGGAAATTGTGGCTCAGGTCTCCAGACGGCGGTTGTGGCGTTGGTCGACTCGCCGGACGTCGACGATGAGGAGTAGAACGTTGGAAACACAGCGCAACCGGACATCGACGATGACGAGTAGACATCGGCTGCCATTTCTCTTCATCTCTCCATACTCTGAAGAGAAATGAAAATACAAAGGAATGGGAGAAATAGAAATGGATGGAGAAACCATTTCTTCTTTCAAAACTATAACCATGTTTTTCAAATAAGAGAAACAAATTCTCCCAATTTCTTTTCTCTCTACCAAACATCATATTTATATTGAAATGTTTTTAAAGATAAACGTTATCTAATCACAACTTTATAAACATTATTCAATCACTTTTTAATAAATGTTATTCAATCATATATTTCAATAAAAAAATGTTATAATATCGTTTTGTAATACGTATTTCACCAAAAAGAGTTATAATTTTAACAAAATCATTCAGGATCGAGTCTTATCGAATGATTGTGCTATGATTATATTATATAAAAATAAAGGTTTAGTTTGCGAAAATGTATTTAAGTTGTCAAATTTTGTTATTTAGATACTCAACTTTAAAAACTACCATTTAATATACTCAAATTTTTAAAATTACCATTTGATATATGAGTAAACTTGTTGTTCGGGTTGCAAGTAATTATATGAATATGGATTAATTTTTAATACTAAAAATATTGTAATTATAATATTAATTATTATTAACATTTTAAAAACCCAAAAAGGTTTCATCATCACCTTCTTTTTCTTCTCCATCGTCCAAGAAGGATTGAATTTGGAATCACACCATTAACTCAGCAATTGATGATGAAACAACAATCAAAACCAGATTTTCATCATCTTCAATCATAAACCCATGAAATCTTCATCAAGATCTGGAATAGTAAACCAATGAACCTAGAATTGTCATCATCTCCCAACCATGAACCTTGAGTCAGATGACCACATATTCAAATTAACGAATTCAAAACGAAATGGAAAGTAAATTCAAACGAAAAAACCCACATCGATGGAATCTAGATTGAAACGCAAAATAGGGGTGAGATAGGTTCAGAAACCGGACAGGACCGAAAAAGACCGGACCGGATCGAAACCCGAAATCTATAAAAACCAGGACCGAAGACCGGATTGACCAATTTCTGGTCCGGACGGGTCTTGGTCCAGTTCGGTTCGGTTCATCGGTTTTTTCGGTCTATTGGTTGTTTTATACATTTTATCAAACAAAACTGGACTAGACCGGACCGAAACCTGAAATTAAAAAAAACAAGGACTAAAGACCGGACTGACCAGTCCCTATCAGGACAGGACTCGGTCCGGTTTGGTCCGGTTCGTTGATTTTTTTGGTCTATCGGGTCGCATAACGCAAAAACCCATTTTGACATGAACAAGGACTTGTGAGCAAAACTGATCCCGAATTGCACCGGGTTCCATCTGAAATATGTGGAATTGAATGAAGATGGAGATATTACATTCAACAATCATAATCGAAAATGAAGCAAAAACAGCTAATAGATCTGTAGGAGAACTAAAAACGGATCAGAATCAAAAATCAAATTGAAATCCCAAACCTTTAACAAATCGATTATGCACCCTAAACCTTTAATCAAAATCAAAATCCCAGGCCTTTAAATCCAAAGTTGATGCGAGATAAAGAACCCAAATCAATGATGGCAAGAATTGCAGACCTTGAAAACCCAGATCTAAACAAGAAACTTTGAAAACCCAAATCTAGAAAAACTCCTCAAATATTATTATTATTCTTATAATAATTATTATTATTATTATTATTACAAATAAATAATAATTATTATTTATATTAAATGACTATGACATTAATCATTATGGTACTAATCAATTTAATATTCTTGTTTCTTATAAATAAATTAATGTCATTAAACTACTTTCTTTATTAAACACCTACTTTTTATTTATTTTCTATTTATATTTTTTTCATTTATACTATTATTTTAATGTGATTTCTATATTAAATTAATAAAAAGAACATATATTGATAAATATAAAAGACATAAGTTTCATTAACAATAATTAGTTAAATTTACAAAATCTTTTAAAACAGGTTTGAGTTTTGTATAGGATTCTAAATGTGACATATACATAGTTTCTCATGTAGTTGCTGACGGAGCTTTGTGGCGTATCCATAAACTCATAATGGGAGGCATGGGACACTCTTCGCTTAACTGTACCATCACTTAATGATTGTCGTTTACGTGTGCAATTATAAGAATCCGATGGTGTTGAAACTCTTCAGGACCTTTTTAGAGAGGAAAACAGGTTATAGACATTGCATTGGATACAAAGCGAAGGATCACTCCAAACGTGTTGACTATCAAGATACTTGTCGTAGGCATGACCATCCAGTGTTGAGGTGGTGTTAGTGATTTTGAGAAAGACAATAGTAACTAACTCGTCGTTAGCATAAGTGTAAACTCTAGCGTAGGCGTCATACGATCTCAATAACTCGTCTAATAATTGTTGACGAACGTAAAGCCGCCGATCTTCACTAATCCCTAGACAAACAGCTATTGATCGAAACCCACAATTTTCATCACCCATTACATCTATTATACAAGGTAAAGAAAAAGGAAACTCAAATTAGTGTAATTGAAAATATGATGATTGTTAAACAAACAAAGACTTCAAAATATACCTATATGATTAACCAATAATCTCTGAATGTCTGCATAGTTTTCCATGTATGCAGACTGTGTTGGAGATTCAACTAATTTTTTCCATTTTGAGAGTAGTGAACCCCAAGTATTATGTCATTGCATATATGTCACCTACAAAGTAAATGATTACTTTGTGGAAATACTTCTTCACATGCTAACTCTCTATCAATGACGATAACGCGAGGGCAAAATGTTCCATTAATAGTCATCTTCAAGCAAGTAAATGCTCACCGATAGTTGTTTGTCTTTTCACTTTATAAGAATGCGAAAGCTATAGAAAATGTCTTATTTGTAGAAGTGACACCGACAATTTCCAGAAAAGACATGTTATACTTATTTGTTTTATATGTAGCATCCATCAACACTACATGTGGAAAGACTTGCCAAATCCTTAATGATATTGGATGAATGAAAAATAACTCTTCGAGATGGTTAGTAGTATCATTCAAGCAATACTCAAAATCGTACCCTTTAGTTTGCAAAATGTGCATAACATTCTGAATTGGGGTTCTACCTTCTTGCTCAAATTTCCGAAACTTATAATGAGCATTGTAGATTGTTTTCAGTGAAGAAACATTATTATGATGTTGCTCCTTTATTGTTGATAAAATATCTCTTGGTTTCACGTTCAACTTTGTCAATCCTTTCACCAAACCAAATTAATTATCCGACAATCGCATTACATACGGGTGACCCTCCATATATGTTGGCGGTTCGTGATTGTGTTCATCACATACAACCGTTAATGTCCAAACATCATGCACCTTCATATACTTTCCTACCAATTCAAACGGACAATTAATTTTTTTATTCGCGTCTTTACTTCTTGGTACACCACAATGATCATAACCAAGTACGATATTTGAGATGTACCCAATAGGTCTTGCTCTTGACCGTTTTGTGACAATAACGAAACCTTGAGAGTGTGCCACATTTAGCACCCTATTCATCAATTATTCACGAGATTGGAACACCTGCAAAAGATAAAGAATAATTTTAAAAAAACAATTAATTATATTAATTAAATATACACATGAAAATAATAGTAAGATTATATATTATACTTGGTCGGTAACAAATTCTGAAGTACTCGTCATCTTTTCTTTTTCCTGTAAATCTGAAAAAAAATAAAGATCAAAAGTGAGATAACATGTTAGTAATTTACTCTTAAAATAATATAATAAAACAGTTATATATTAAAATATACTTTGAACAATAAAAATGTATTTTTTTTACACAATTATATATAATTAAAATATTATATATATATTAAACAATAAAAAAGTATTTTTTAAACAAAAAAAAAAAAAAAAAAAACCAACACCCCTTCCCCATAAAGCAAAACCCTTACTCATTTAAATCCTAATCTCTTCCCCCATAAAGCAACATCAACTACTCCTCCTCCATCCTCTCACCCGCCGCCGCCGACGGAGTCTCGCTAGAGATTGCACTGCCGCCGGAGACTCACCGGGCTATTTCTCTCTCTCTCTCTCCGCCATCGCATGTAAGTGGTGTGTGTTCTCTCATTTTTGGGTGTGCATGTGTGTGTGTGTTTTTGTTTTCTGGTGTGTGTGTTCTTTTGGGGTGTGTGTGTGTGTTCTCTCATTTTTGTGTGTGAGTGCATGCGTGTGTGTGTGTGTGTTTTGCCGTAGGTGTGTGGGTTTTGGTGTGTGGGTGTTCTCTCATTTTCGTGTGTTTTTGGCCAAAGGGGTGTGTGTGTGGCCGGAGGTGTGGTGTGTGTGGCCGGAATTGGTGTTTGTGTGTGTTCGGTTTGTGTGTGGCCGGAATTGGTGTTTGTATGTGTTCGGTTTGTGTGTGTGTGGCCGGAAGTTTTTATATTTTTTCAGAATTTGTATAATATATGTTGTAACACCTCTATTAATTGACAAAAGATATATTAATTATGATTTTTTACCTTCAGATAGCCGGAGGAACAACGGTGGCCTTTTTTTAACTGTTGTTCAATACCTTTTTTTATTGTTGTACAATACTTTTTTTACTGGATTATATTTATATATATTTTAATTTATTAATTTTTGTTTAAACTTTAATTTTATCTATTTTCAATTTAAGTTTGATTGTTTCAAGATGTTTGACTGGATTATATTTATACATCATTAATTTTTTTTTACAATACGTTATCTTTTCCTATTTTTAAGGTGTTTGACATAGGGTATGGTCTATAATGAAAATAGGGTATAGTGTAATGGGAAAGACCCATAAATAATACCTAAAACAATATGATGATCTGCTAACTAGTAATGATAGTAACCTATTATTAAAGGTCGTGATACATTAAATTATAGGTTTTGAAATTTTTACATTAAATATTAGTTTTTAAATAAACCAAACATGACAACATATTTAATTTATATTAGACATCATATACTAAAAGTGAGAAGTAAAAAACAAATTAATAACAACAAATTGATGATAAAATTAATATATTGAAGGGTGTGCGCCAACTATAACGTATGTATATTGATTTAAGTGATTACAGACGTACTTCCCCATCATATCTCCGACGATATACACTACTAGAAAAGCCCCAATTTCCGATGGAAAAAATCCGTCGGAAATTTTCCGATAGATTACCGACAGATTTGGGTCGGACCTACTTTCCGGCGTATTAACGACAGATTTCAGACGGAATTTACGACAGGTGAGACGTCGTCGGAAATCCGTCGGAAGAGATTGCCATTACCGACGGATTAGAGACGGATCTGTGAGGAA
>JAUEJL010143347.1:0-10681 GCA_032274825.1 Drosophyllum lusitanicum | reverse complement strand
TATATATATTATATATATATATAGTCCACACAGACCATCACATGCCATATATATTATTATATGTTTTTCAGACCTCCATATGCCCCTTAAGCTTAGTTAGTATTACTCTACATATAATTTACCTCTGAGGGTACTATACTACCACTCAGGCAGGTTGAGCCATATGCTCGAATTAACATCATATTGATTCATACTTTACCTCTCATAAAATATATAAATTCATAATAACTCCTACTCTGACATCACACACATAATCATGTTGATATATTTATATTTATCACATTTGCTACCACATAAGCAATATTCATAACTCTAATTATCATCTTACTCTTTGATTTATCTTTTCATTGTAAAGATATATGTATCTCTGCATCTTTGCACCTTCTCTATTTAATTCTTCATCTCTTATTTGTCTTATCTCATATTTCTCTTTTATATTCATATACGAACATATAAACATAGCTCGTTATATTCTCTCATATTTCTATATATAAATACACACACACACATATATATACATATATACATATATATATGTTTACTCTTATTTTTGACTCTGTGTTATGTATCTCTCAAAGATACTAATCTTTTAAATTATTCACGTTAACTCTTGAAATGTATAAATATATCTCTCTAGATAACTTGTTCTCTTTATATAAATAGAGGTATTATTATCACATATTTAAATCATCATATAGCACTCATATAAATATTATTTGTAACGTTATTTAATAATGTTCTTCAAACTCTTCTCTTTTGTACTCAACGGTTTCCACTGTTACTCAATCACTCAAACTCATTTCTCAATATTTAGTATTTTATCACAATACTCAAATCTTAATATAATCATGTATCTCGATTTCACGTCTCCCATATATTTAATTATTCTCTTCTTCATGTATATCTATTTCACATCTCTTATACATACATATATATATATATATACATACATATATATATATATATAACTCTTCTCTTAATCATGTCTCTTTATTTCACATCTCTCATAAGTATATAATTATCCATGTCTCTAATAATCTCATATGTGTACTTTTACTAAATAACTAGTAGAACATCTCTTAATATCAATAATTAATAGCAATCCAATAACAATTCCAACTTACAAACACAAGAGAATAAGGATTTCTAACATTTGATCTAGAAGATTAACATTTGTTTAGGTTGAATTAATACTTGATAACAGCTTCTAGATCAGATCCATCCACATGCAAAGTAAAATCTCTCCTTAATCTTCAATTTCTAACACTTTCTCTTTCTAGATTCTCTCACACCAAGAACACACACTTAGTGTATGAATTTCCAGACCTATAGATGGTGCTTACTAGCCTCCAAACCTTGATTTTGATCTTGAATATAAGCGTAAACTTGCTTAATCTTGCTTAATCATCATTTTCTATCTCTAGAATGGTATTTCTCTCTACTCTCTCTTTAACCTTCACCCACATACAAACTCCAGCACACATTAGTGTGTGTTTGAGGTGAAACCACCTTTATATAGTAAGTGAGTTGAAGTGGATACTAATACCCATTATTGATTAACGTTATGCAATTTTAGTAACTTAAAGTTTCAGCCTCTTATCTCAATCATTAATAGTTTGACCTAAATAGTCAATCCTCAATACTTCATTATATAAAATAATCACTTTAGATATAAAACAATAAATTTCTGAATTTGGGTGTTAAACACCATTTAAACAGACCCCTATCATTTAATTGTGTTTATACTAAGTTTTAATGGTTTAAAATTGAACTAATGATCTCGGCTCTATCACACATTTTGAACATTAACGAAACACTTCAAAACCCTATAAATCTTTAATCTAAAGCTTATAACATTTATGTCTAAAAGATCATAAAGATTAAAGGGGCCATACCCAATGATTTTCCAACAACTCTGGTTGACTTGATGCAAATTTGATCCACTTTCCTTCTCCTTTGCTCTCATTTCACACCCACATAAACACAGTGTTAAAATAGCAACTATAGTATCAATGAGAGGTCACCCTTGGTCCTTATGCCCTAGAATGCTTAAACACTCTTCCTCATCTTCTCTCATTGGCATAATTGGTTCATTAAATTTAGAGGGCAATCACTCAAAACAACAAGTAAAACAACATAACTATCTTTTTATTTTATTAAAGTTAATAATAATAATAATAATAATAATAATAATAATAATAATAATAATAATAATAATAATAATAATAATAATATTAACAAGAACAGCAAAAACACTTTCATCATGGACGATGTTGAAGAATCAAAATTTGCTTGGGTTGCCATCTCCAAAATCAAAATAGTTTATCTTCAAGTTCATCATCTCCAAATATGCTTGGGTTCCTGAAGGGCTTCATCTTCTTCTTCTTGGTGGTCCGATTTTTTATTTCTTGAGGGTTGAAATTTGCGAAACCTATCTCAGATTCTTGAGTTCTGATTTCCAGATATGCAATTTAGGGTTTTCAAACGAAGATTCACGGTTCATCATGGACGATTTTGAGTTTTTGATTTGCTCAGGTATGTTCTGATTTAGGGTTAAGATCTAGATTACAACAAAGGGTTTTTGTTCATCACCGATTTAGGGTTTCGATTTATTGCAAGTTCATCTTCATGGCTTATGATGGTTCGATTTAGGGTTTTTGTTCGATGGTCCGATTCATCTGTGTTTTGAGATTTAAGTTGCGATTTTATCTGTGATTCATCTGTTTCTTCTCTTCGTTTTGAGATCCGAGTTGCGATTTCTAAATAGGTTTAAGTTTTGAGATCTCTGATTCATTTGTTTCATCGGTTTAAGTTTCGATTTTATCTGTGATTCATCTGTTTCTTCTATGTGATTTTATCTATGATTCATCTGTTTCTTCTCTTCGTTTTCATCGATGATTTCAGATGTGGGTTTCATCGACATTTGATCTTTGTTCATACGAGGTTTCGATTTTCTGCTCATATGTATTACATCTTTGTCGATTGTTCATCTTCTTGATTGTGCTGTTCTTCTTTGGTTTTTCATTTGGATTGTGTTGTTCTTGTTTGGTTTTTATCTGGGTAACAGCTTCATCTTCATTAGATCTTCATCTTCTTCTTGAATTTATAAATAAAAATAATAATAATAATATTAAGAATAATAATTGGTATAAAAAATAAATCAAAAATCAAAAAATAACCTGCAACTTGCTATTCAGGTTGCATGATACATAAAATGGTAACTTTTGGGAGTCTGGTACATTAAATGGTAACTTTAAAAGTTCGATACACACAATAGCAAAAGGTGACAAGTTGGATACATTTTCGGGAACTAAACCCTTCTGTAAATTTTCTACTTTTCTATTACCAAAATACAATGTAGCTGAAAATGACAATATTTACTAACAAAAGTAAAAATGGACGTCCAGTTTGAATATATAAGCGTTATTCCAATGGTATTTACACTAATTTACCTACATATTAGGGGGGCGTTACTAAAAATTCATTGATATCGACAACTTTATAATAGTGAACCCAAGGACTTTAAATTAACTCCTAAATATTAGAAGAAAAGTAACATATGAGGTTATATTCGTATTTCATGTACAGTGTGTAACACTTTAATTAATTAATTAAGAAATTAACAACCTAAATGAGTGAACGTTCATTAGGTCTCTGATCAGTACCCGTATTTACAATCTAATTTTTTTTCCTTCCTCGAGAAGCAAGCAAGATGCTAGATGACATATTAAGCCCTTTACGTTGTGCATATATATTAATAATTTATAGTAGCAAAATACAGATATAAAGGGAACCCAGAATTATAACTTAAGAGCTGCATAAATATAGTTACAGGTAGCATCTATATAAAATAAACAAATTTATACTTTCTCTAACATTACACGTGAAATTTGAAAGGTTACCCAAACTACCGCAGACTACCTATTACATATGTGTTTGAAAATATGGTTGACACCGGAATGTTTTGTCGTACAACGAATACATTCTTATCTTGAATACGGTTATTAATTCGTGGACGTATTGTTTGTTACATGACTTCAACACTTTCACTTTCAGTTTAGGATTAATTAAAGCGACTATTTATATGTAAATATAACTTGCTATAAATAACTTGACAATCAATGAATTCTTGTTATTTACACTCAAAGGAAAGGAAGTACATAAGTTTGGATAATCCAAACCTTGGACTTGATGAAAAAGGGATAAATACAAGACCTGTAAGATATATCTATCTATATGCTTAATAATAGTTAGTGCAAAAATCGAACGACAAAAAAGACTTCAGCCTTAGTTTATGTTAAGTGATCAATTATGCTACATAAATGAAATTGTAAACTATTTTGATCGTTAAGAAATTATGCTGCAAGACCATTCAGCGGCGTGCTTACTATCATAGATGAAATTGTAGCTTTTTGAGTCTAAACAATATTGTATCGAAAATATTAAATCATGATACTCTAAACCTTGTACTGTAAATCATTTGATCATAACTAGTAAGGTTTTAACATGCCTCGAACCCTGAACCTAAGATACTCGTGTAGCTGATAATCTTAAGGTAGACGATTAAAGTATTAAACAATCATATATTAAAAATTGATTGATTAGTTTTCCATTTTATCATTACAAGCAACACATAAGATCTTATAGCATGAATTTGTGTATGTGTGTATATATATATAAGCAAAAGTTCAAACAAGAACTGTTTTTCGTACAAGAACTGCGAGAACTGTTTTTAACGCCATTAATGACTCATTAATAGGGATGTTTTGGTAATTTATATATTTGCCCAACCGTGAATTGCGTCCGGATGAGCCGTCATTAATTTGCTAGGCTTAATTTTCCCGAAATAACCTTCATTAATGTGTCATTAATGAAACATTAATAAGTCGTTAAAAAATCTTAGTCATTGATTAAGTTTAATCAAGGGCTAACATTGGTTCTGGCAGTTCTCGTACGAAAAATAGTTCTCGTTTGAACCCTCACCTATATATATATATAATATATATATATATATATATATATATACACACACACACATACAAGCATGATACCCGAGCAATGCGGCGGTATCAAAATAATTTCTACTCGATAATTTGTCTATTTTCGGTATTCACGTAATACGATCACAAGGAATAATTTTCTTTTGGTAACATGTCTGTTTTCTTTATTTTTTTGTTCTTAATCAACTTTTTTATTATTTTTAAAATAAATTTTGAGAATGATAAAATAAGAAAAAAGGTCCCTATTTACCAATAGGGTAAATTACATAAAAATATAGAGCGTAAATTAGTAAACTATTGATATGTTAGTTATTTAAAAAAATTAAAAATATATGTTTATAAATTCTGATTATAGGTTATTTAGGTTTATGAGTTCTACTTATACACATTTTCTAATAATTACGTTAAAATATTTATTACATGATAGAATATTTAAAATGAAAGGTTTGGTTATGAAAATATTTTTAAATAATTAAGTTAATTTGTTTTGACTTGATTTTTTTTAAATATGGAAGGTTTAGTTATTAAAATAGAATATAAGAATCTTATTAACTCTATTTAACAGTTACTTCATTTAATAGTTTTTCATTTAATATATATGAGGGGTAATTTAGTAATTTCAAAACACTTAAAATTTAAGAATTTAAGTAAATGATCTAAATGTTTTATAATATAGTATAGATATATTGGTGAAAAAACTCGAATTGTTCAACCGAAAAAACTAATATATACTATTTGGGCCAAGAAGGATACGATAGTGGGGGTGGGGGAAAGGTGATTTTGTCATATAAAAGCACCAACTATTTTTAGGCACCATAAGCACAACCTTTATAACGTGAACGAACTCGCTCGTTACGTTATCTGAATTATTATAAAATATTACTAAAAATAGTAACATATAAAATAACTCGATCGTTACATTATCTGAATTATATTATAAGATATTACTAAAATAAATAATATATAAAATAACGATAAAATGTGTAAATAATTTATAGTGGTCATCTTAGACAACTTTTTCATTAAGTTCCTCAAGATCCAAGATGAAACATTTTTGTCCGTGAGAATGACGCTAGGGCCACAACGAGTCAATTTGGGCTCAAGGTTGACTTGACCATCATAGGCCGAGCCTTAATTCAACAAAAGCTTAAATAACTTGAAAATATCAAATAAGAAAATAGGCTTAATATGCGAAGTTGATCAGATTTCAATTCAAGATATGACATAGCTTGACTTCAATGGACTCGAATAACTCGATAAAATCTTTATTTGTTCGCAAACCAATTACATATATAATTGTAGCTAGCTACATTTTACATATGACTCGAAGAACTTGATACAACTGAACCAAGACCTAATAAACTTAAACCTGGCTCAGTTTAACTTATAAGCAAATTTTTACGCTCAAATACCGTAAAATCTCAATGTAAACAAACATGAATTCATTACAATAGAACTGGAATCAAATACAAATTCTAATTAATTATATGATAGAAGTTTGACTTGTTTAGTTCACCAAGAAGATGTAATTGGTGGGAGACCAAGGAACCACCACTGAGTCAGGTGGCACCTCCACCACCGCCACCAGCACATGGTCCACAACCACAGATTAGAAAAACAAATCGGAAAAGATAAGGGTGGGCATGGACTTTAAGGAACAATTGTTGGCCGTGTAAGTCTTTAGGTGGTGGCGGGCCACACCGCGGTCCCGGGACCGGTTGTCTCACCAATGAAAAAACGTGACGCGTATTCATTTGTGTTGATTGATTGGGCCTACTCGATCTGATCATTTTCTAGTTTAGCTGTATTACATTTTGTATGATTATAATATTTTTAGTTATATTAAACTGAGAAAATCCTTGTATATAGGAATTTACTTGGAATATAACGATATGATTATATTCGTTGATTTAATACTTTTCCGAGACAAAAATTGATATAAACACGTTTGGGAAGGTGTATGAACGATGACTTTCACCTTAGCGGAATATTTGTTTTCATTCATCTCTGCATCAAAAGAATGTTCATCTTTAGTGACATTTGCCTCAAAGGAGCATGAATTTGTACTTGCTGTTCTCTGTCTTTAAGAGGCGTTTGGTTTGTGAGATTTCGTATGATTTGCATTTTCAAATCCTTATAAATCTCATGGTTGTGGGGTTTTCTTATATTCCTTGGGGGATTGGAGAAAGAATTCTTCACTGTCGACATATTTCAGCCATGATATCGACGTTGCTTCCACCTCCACCACCCCACCGTCAACACCACCTCCACCTTCGGTTAACCCACTGCCGACGTCACCCCATCGATGTCGATGGTTCTAGTGTTTGTTCTTCGAATCTGACAAAGATTTTGAAATTTAACAAAACGAGTGATCATTTGAAATCCACAAATCAAACACCTCCTTAAACTAAAACTATTAAGTAAGGCTTGAGGAGTAAATTAAGTTTGGATGTTTATAATGGATCACAATAATTATTTTGCTTTCCTAAATACTTTTATTTTGATAGAGCAAGGTTTCAATTGGTTGGTATTATATGTACCGAGCTATTTGTTGTATAGATACAATTAATATATATACACACACATAACTTGTAATTTTGATACTCTATTTTAGATAACCTTAAATTATATGACTTATGATGATGATGATCGTCATCGTCCTCTTCATCATTATAAACATCATGACGTCGGGCAATCAAAACCACCATCTCTGATCACGTTCTGTCAGCCTTCTGCTACGATTCGTCAGCTCTCCCTATTTTAATTATCTCGAGGAGTTCTTTTTAACCGGGTTCGTAAAAATAATGACTTAGATAATCCATCCACAAGATCATGTTAATTTCACTGTCCTAAAATCAATTTTATAACCCGTATGTAAGTGTGAGGAATATTGATTTGGGATAATCTACAATATGTTTTTTGTTCAGCAACGTATCCAAATTATCCATTTGAACTAATGTCCAAGCTTTTATATGAAAAACGACTGATTATCATAATTTTTAATCTTTTGTGTTTGATTGCTGAAATAGTTTGTATCTAAACATTTTTTTATATTTGTGAGTGTGCATTGGAATAAAAGGAATATTATGTTAAAAAATGAACCTTAATTATTATGTGATAGCTTGTATATGAATGTTACAAAATTATGTATTTGATTGATAGCTTTATGTATATTGTATAACGGTTAATAACTTAATATGTTTAATATGATTTTCAATGATAATATTATTATTTATCTTATGAAAAAACTAAAACGTTCGATTAAATGATTTTTGAAATGATACGGTTGAAAAATTAAATTGGATTCATAATTTGTAGTTTTATATAAAAATTAACATGTATTATGTTTATAAGAAAACATTTTTGTAGGTAAAATATGTGATTCCTTACGAGGATCCCCTCTATCTGATGGGAACAGTGACAAAGACGGAGATGTAATTCTATTTTCCAAACAAAGGTGGAAATGAGATACGAGAAACAAGAATATAACCGAGAAATACAATACCCGTGACCTTGTTGTCATATATTTTTCATGCCGTTCAAATATATATATATATATATATATATATATATATATATATATACACACACACACACACACACAATATTATAAAGCATTTATACCTTTTTACTTAAACTCTTAAATTTTTAAGTGTTTTGAAGTTATCAAACTATCCGTCGCCCCTCTCTATATCTAACATAATCCTTTCCTTTCTAATAGTATAAAATCACAATAAAAGAAAACTCAATAATTCCAGTCATAATAGTGTAACAAATTATTTTTTCTTAAGGGAAAGTCATCATTTTCATTCATATACAGATACATAATTAACAAAGTCAAGATTATATTTTTCAAAGTTTAAATTGCATGTAAATACATGCTAAGAGCAAAATTAATTCAAGCTACAGTCTTATGTATGAAAATGGTAAAGAATAAAATAATTTTTTCATGAGTTTTCTATATACAATCTCATGTATGAACCACTATATTCTTCTCATATAAAGTAAAAATAAAGATATTACATTCTCTCTCTCACTTTCAAACTTGTTGCATGTTTCAAGATTTCATACTATTTTTAAAATATACAAATTTTATGGATGAGATGTTTTAGATTTTTTGAGTAATAGTTATCGTAAGATTTATAAACATTTGTAAATTCTATAAGGAAAAAGCAACAACAATTAATGATGATAAATTCACGGTAAACACCGTTAAAAGCACACCCTAATGTTTGAATAAGCAATATCAAACGGAAACTATTAAATAAATTAGTAACTATTAGATATTATGTATCTTTAATAACACAAAATTTCATAATAAATTTTAAAAAAACCAAGTTAACGCAAATTAAACTAATTATTACAAAAAAATTATATCTAAATCTTTCATTTTAAATATTCTATAGTAATTATTACACTACTAGAGTTCTAGCGATTACCAACCGTTTTTTCCGACGGTTTAAAACTGTCGCTAATTTCCAACAAAACAGTAACACTTTTAAATAACTCATAAATAAAATAAAATAATGATGTGCTACTTTATTTTGTTATTTTGATTTCTTGATTTTAAGTAGTTTAAAATTACTAATTTAACCCCCCCCCCCGCCACACACACACATAAAATAAAATGAAACTACTAAATAAAACTATACAATTAATTAGATCCTTATATACTATATTAATAATTAAACCTTCTACAATAATGAATATATAAAGAAATTAAATTAAATTAAATTCCAACCTATCTTATCTATAGTATTATGTATTTTAATATTCTCTTACTCAACTTTTTAAGACTACATATGTTTAAGTATTAAGGACTAATTGAGAAATGACATATATAACCTCAACATTTTATAAAAAGTTGACAAATACTGCCTCCCACACCAGCATACCTCTCTAGCTACATCAACATACTAATACCAACACAGTGCTAAAAAATTACTAATCCACGTGAAATTAGACCAACGATAATTTAGAAGAAAACTTCACACCCATTATTTTTTTGAATACGGACATACTATCGAGAAAATTTGTATTTGTTGTCGTCACATTGCGCGGGTACCATGCTATATATATATACTAGCATCGTACCCGCACAATGCTACGGCGGCAAAATGGTTTCTGTATTACAACATGCTGCTTTCAAGAATGTAATGACACGTTATTCGCGCAATTCAATATCACGAAAAAGTTTTCCAAATCAACATGTCATTTTTTTAAATTTTCTTTTATTTGCATCGACTATTTTATTAATTTTAAAAATAAATTTTAAAAGTTATTAAAATAAGAAAAAAGATTTATATTTATGAATAAGAAGAGAGAAGTTAATAAGATTTTGAAATTTAAGTTGATGTGAGTGGATAATTGTGTGTTGTGTGAGAGAATGTGTTAATGAGAGAATATATTTTAAATGAATAAAAAAGTTAAAGTAAATTGGGAGAGAGTGAAATGGTTAAAGATTGGATAAATAAGATTAATTTGAATAGAATATAAATCAAGATTTTGTCTTGATTAATTTTTAAAACTCTTAAAATTAAGAAGGAGAGAGAATGTTAAATGATTTATATAGTATATATATATATATATATATATGGAAAAGTCCAAACGAGAACTGTTTTTCGTACGAGAACCAATCTTAGCCGTCCAATTCCCCCTCCTTCAATTGGATTGCCCACCCA
>JAUEJL010143346.1:0-22889 GCA_032274825.1 Drosophyllum lusitanicum | reverse complement strand
TTTATATCCTTGTATTCTCGGTTTTATGTACACACAATATACAACAATAATACAATTCTGATTACCAAGTTTAACTTCTAACATCCAAAGGTTCATCATCTAGCCTGCCTTTAAACAACTTATACGCTCTGTGATCATTCCCAACCACAATAAATCTTTTTCAGCCGGACCGGGCGTAATTCTAATATTCGCCATTGTTGTATGGCATAGAGAAAAAAATAACAATCACCATTGTTAGAACCAATTTTATTTTTTAACAAACAATAACTAAAAGTCTGAAATGAAAAAGATTACCTATTTATTATTGGAGTTGATGTTATTGCTTGCTTCCTTGCTGTTTCTTTCTTGTTGCTTCAAACGTTCTTGCTTGATGTTTCTTTCTGGCTTCTTATGTTATTTTTTGAATAAGAGAAAGTGAGTTATATAGAATTAGGAGGGTGCCTTGGTTGTATGAATGCATGAGAGAGAAGACTGATTGGTTGGTGTGGAGATGGTTGTAAGTGTAATTGTTGGTTGTGTAAATGCATGAGAGAGAGAAGACTGATTGATTGGTGTGGAGGTGGTTGTAAGTGTAACTGTTGTCTCGTGAATATTTGGCAGTGTAATTTGGCAGTGTAATTGTTGTCCTCACATGTAAAAACCGGCCTCTCAATTGCCGGTTTTACCTTTGTGTCAGATGGTGTCATGCATGCTTTTTCAGTCACTCACATGCAATGCCCAAATGTTTGAATGGTGCGCTGGTGACGTGACCTAAGCCTCAAAACCAGCCCCTCAAAGGCCGGTTATATTATTAACATAAAAAAATTCCACTTAGTTTATTTTAATTTTTGTGTAAACTGTATCACTTTTGAAAAAAAAAATCCAAAAAAAAATGACTTTAGCCACGAGGGGTAACCTGTGAACAAAAATTTTAACAACTACTTCAAGTATATTCCTAAAATTATAAACTTCTAATTCTAATTCTGGTTCCCAAACATACTTTCTAACCTATAATATTATGTAAAATACTGTTATTAACAATCCTTTTTAGCTCCTCTTTTCTCTTAAACATCTAATTATTGCTTACAAACCAAACACAACCTGAGTTTAGAATTACTTGTTTTCTTATTTCCCTTTTATCACTTAGAAAGGTTGATGCTAGCGATTTTAGCCAAATATTTTGTCATTATTAAAATCTTTTTACACAAAAGAATGCTTTTTAAATAGCATAATGCTTTTGCTCAAAAAAAAAATATATATATATATATGTTCAATTACAAAGTGATCAATAACTTATAACTCAATCAGTCAATCTATCAACGATGTTGCTCGTGCGACTCCACAAACTCTAAAGGATCTTTGAACTCGAAGCGACTCCACAAACTCTAAAGGATCTTTGAACTCGAAGTGTAAGACACTCGAATACTCCACCTAGAAGTAAACTATAAACGTGACTGTCATTGATATTATAGAGAAAAAAACCGTTTTCATACTCTTCGACTTCCCACGAACTAAAATAAAACAAAAAGTATATATGAAAGGGTCAAAATCCTGGCAAAACTGAGAGGTCAACTATTCCTCTTGGGAGTTCAGAAATTTCTCTAAGCAGAGCAAGTCTGTTTTTCCTGATCTTTTCATCTTCCTGCAAATGCATGCATCAATAATTCATTAAAATCTTTTAATTCAAAAAAAAAATCTAAATCAATTTGAGTAGGGATTAGCTTATGCTATAGGAGAACCATTAACAGAATTTAATGAAACCATTTCTCTCCGTGTCATATTCAAATGAAGTGACAATAAGTAATTACGAATTTTCAAAAAGAAAAATTAAGAACTATTTCATTGAAGTACTTAAAAAGCCGAAGTGGTATCTCTTTTTTTCAATCATCTTTGTACATGAGTTGACATTCGTGCATGTTTAGTTGTATTTATCACCAAATTTTCAGAGAGTAGCAGTACATACCACCATAACAAAGACATGAGCGAAGAATTCCTCTAGTGGCTGAATTAGTTGCGAAGATATTTCGACAAAATCATCCACCTCAATACCTGAATATTTCAGAAAAGTAACAAGTTCATAAGTAGAAACGTTCGACTGCTAGTCAAAAGTACTACAAATATAAGGCCAAAACAAAATTAGCTTGTAACGAGTAGACAGATTACCTGGATGTATTTTGCTTCTAATAGATAAGAAAGCACTCCATAAAGCTTTTTCTTCATTTGTCTCGAACAACGTTCCATCCACCTAAAAGAAGCCAATTTATTTATATAAATGATCAATGTGTCAAATATGACTATAAAAATTATATTATTTCAATAATAATCTCAACTTTTTGGAAATAACCTAGGAGGTTGTACGCATTAATTATGCACACTATTGACCCACTTGAAACCTTTTTTTTTCTCCTATTTATAAAGAGATAAAACACAATATGAATCAACCCATGTGTAAGTTAATGTGTCAAAATTGCAACCTCTAAAACACACATTTTATCCTGGAGAGGGGTCGACTAGAATTGAAATTACAGTAATAAATATTTTACAACGAGTTCAAAAAGCAAGAAAATGTGAAAAAGGAAGTATGCAGTCATTACACGAGTTTTTGTGTAGCAAAAGATATTTTTCTCATGGTATAGCTGCATCGCGCAAGATTCAAATGAATGTTGACGAAATTTGTGCGATTATTGTTGATAGTTTACTCGCTTTGTAATAAGAAAGTACCTCTGTGTCAACATCAACATCCTTTCCACGAACAATTCTTGTAGGTCGAGAATATGCTTCAATGATCTTTGGCAAAAGTTCACCTCGTGACAACACATCCAACTGTATATTATAGGCCAAATCAGATAACATAATTAATTATTTCTTGATATCAAAATAGAACATATGAAAGAAAATGGTACTATTTATTCATCCGTCACATCAGATTTGGAAGAAAAAGGTTTCCAATGTGACACGGCTCATGGAATCTACTATAAAGCCCACTTCCAAGCCAGAATTGCATATTTAACGCTTTTATGGTCACATAGTATTAATGAGACTGATTTAGGTCCACAAGCTTCTGCTATTTTGTCGTTATTCAAGGATATTCCAGACATGAGACGTTCTATAACAATCAAAAACTTTGTTTCAAGTGTTCAACTATGTGTCCAATCAAATCTAGTGATTGTGATGAGACAGAGGAAATAATACAACTTGAAAGAAAAGAATAAAGCATTGATGAGCATCTTCAAGTGGCATGAAAATTTTAGTCTCCAAAAAGAAAAGGTAGTCTGCTTGCTTACTTTATAAGCCGATTTTGCTGCCAAACCAGGCCAATTCGCACGCTCCAATAAAACAGCACGCACTACTTCTGGGTTTATTCCCTTATCGACCTAATATCACAAAAGGAAACAGAGTGAAAAAAAGGTGTAATAGCTGCACCAATAGTCTAATAAGTTGCTTTATAAACTTTGAAATTGACAGAAATCACTTTCCAGGTGTTCAAAATTGGACAACCACTTCTAAATATATGTAAAGCATCTAATCCCATACGATCATTTTCAAGATAAAAAGATATGGGTTATAAAAACCAAGCCAGACTTTTGAAGTTGAAAAGAAATGTTTGAATCTCTAAGTGACTTAAGTTAGATGAGTAGACATACCAGAAATTGCTCGAGTCTTCGTGTAACAAATTGAAGCACCTAAAATTGGATGAAGAAAGAAAAATTGTTGCACAATTTAAAATAGCACCTCATACAGAAAATGAGTATACACAATAATAAGCCACAAAAGTTAAACGATTCACCAGTCAATGAACACTACCAATCCTTCTCTTCCAACATAAATGCAACAATGAATAAGCACATAGTTTTAATGGAATAATAGACCATGACTAAAAGCTCCTTACAGAGGAAAAAAATAGACAAAATTTGAATTTTTCTTTATTTTTATTTTCATAATGGTCACTAGAATTTCCTGAATTTCAGAATTTTTTTGGCAACTCAATAGGGTTTGCACGGCTCCACTTTCTCTTTGCCTAATGGTATTTTAGAAGTTCAACAAATAGTAACGTTCTACTCAAAGTCTCAAACCATGTACCAAATCAAAAGTAACAATGTTCCTAAGGCTTACCTCATCTACTGTTACGTCGTCTATTTTTAGTGGTTGAACAGAAGCGGCAACTTTCAAAGCATGTCGTAGGTCCAAGTTTCTATCTTTTTCAACTAGGACTTGGACCTGAAAAGGTCAATTTTACAATCAATCAGAAGTCAACAGATGGTTGTTCTCTGGAAACTAAAAGAAAAAAAAAGGCAAATGACTTACAAGACCATAGGAGATTCTTCGTAGACCAAAAGGGTCGTTAGTTGAGCTTGGTTGACAGCCAGCTCCAAACAAGCCAACTAGGCTATCTAACCTGTCATTTTATAGCATATGTATCCAATTAAAAATTGAAGATCATAAAAACAGATGTATACCTTTGACTCTTAAGAGTCAAATGGGCTCATTTCAACTTCAAAATAGACGTAAATTCGTTAAAACTTTCAGGAATAAAATTAGTAAGTATTTCAACTCCTGATTCCATAGAAAAAAACAACAGAAAAGGAGGTAGTCATAAATATGTAGATAACTTCATAACGAGTTATTGACCTCAGAAAAGTCAAAATTCCTCATCTTTCTTTTTTCCCTGCCTCCCTTTATCTTGCCAAGAATGGTAAAAGAAATTATTTATATATATACAGACAAATGCTTGAAAATATGTCTAGAAGTTCATGATGTCTACTACTTCTAACAGAATTATACCTGTCTGCAATCGACAATACTGTTCCTGCATCGGTTTCTGGAAGTATATCACCAGAAAATCGAGGGAGTGTGATCTCAAACAATGCCTCTGAAACCTGGTATATTTGAAAAGTCATATAAGTAATAATAATCGCAACTCTCTCTCTCTCTCTCTCTCTCTCTCTGTGACACACACACAAGTTTCATGTATCTATCTACATAATCACTTTTCTCCGTTTGATACCAAGTAAAATGATGTGAACAACGATGTGCTGTGCAACAAATCATAATAAAATATGAAAAAAATATAACAGATATAGAAGAGTAATTGATGGAGTGAGTGAAATCAAAAACCTGCTGAGAGTATCCTTCACGAAGAGCATAGTGGCGTGCCATTATTCCTGAAAGAGAAGTAAATTCAGTAACAACAGCAGTCGAGAGGTCAGACATAGCAAGTGATGCAGCTTCCCGAGTAATCTGGAGCTTATCTTCACTCAGTCCAAGACCCAATCCCAGTTCACCAATACTACTCTCCACACGTATCATCTTCTCCTCCATTGTTCCAAGTTTCTCCTGCATATTTCGTGTTGTTATAGACACACACAGATCTATGACAACAAGCGTTTTAACCCAAACTAAAACTCTAGTAGTATAGGCAGCAAAATAGGCAGGTCCATCTAACAGGTGAAATGGGTTCTGGTCAAACAGGTCCTTTTAAGTATGGATGTCATCTTTTTCAAATATATATTTAACTAATGTAGTAAATATATTTTTAAAAACTACATTATCAAAATAATAATTCAAATTTTTTGAAATATAATGATTTAGGAGGTTATAAGCATTTCAATAGATCGTAGGCAAGTTCAGAATAATTTGATCCATTTCCTTTATGGCTCCGAATCATTTGACCCATAAGCTATATGACTATCTTTTTCTATTTTACCCATTTGATCCCTTGTCACTTATCAGTGACTCAAACCTGAAGACTCGTTGCTATACATGGGTTGAAATTTTCACCTCTACCATTTGCAAATTAATACAAGATAACGCCTCACATATTAACGTTTATAACTGTACATATCATAAAAACAGACCTCAAGGAACAAAAACAAAGGATACATCAGTCGGACAGTTTAAAAAATGAGAGTACCACCAGCTATTCTCGGAAGACTAAGACATTTTTTAAGGTCAATAAACTCATGGACAGTGTGAATTAAAATCTTCTTTTATCAAGAACACAGAGTAGGAAGAGCTTACATGAAAAAGAATTCCATTGAGTTGACTTCGGAACTCTGAAAACTTTTTATTAGTGTCTAATTCATAAAAGAACTTAGCATCTTCATATCGAGCTCTGCATTGAAGAAGATTACTCGACTAAGTCAGTTAATTGTACAACAAGAGAATTAAAAAATTAAAACAAGAAATAGAGATAATGCAAACCTGAGTACAGCTTCATTTCCTTTCCTAACAACTGACTCATTAATTGCTCCATTTGCGACCTTAACAAAAATCAATAAGACGATCCATCTTTGACACAAATATATAGGGTTGCAATTTAAACCTGTTTACTTATGAACACGTTTTAGCTATTGTTCTATCTCTAAAGGGTCAACTGAACAAAATCAAATAATAAAATAATTGGAAACATGTCAAAAAGCTTGAACATGTGTATTATTAATTCATAAACCAATTAAATCACTTTGCTCAAAAATCAAGATTATCATTGTAATCATATCATAAAACAAGTTATTGATAAAGTTTTTGGACAATAACCGTTTCAACTCAACTCAACCTGACCCAGACCATAAAGTTTACCCGTTTTGAGTCTTTTGACACATTACCCAATCCATCCAACACACCCAATTGCAGTTTAGAGCTGATAATTATATCTTACAGCAATGAAATACGGCAACAGACTTCCTTTATCATTGGTCAAGGCAAAGTACTTCTGATGCTTCTGCATAACCTGCAGGATAACTTTAACTCAACAAAAGAAAACCCAAAAACCATATAGTTTTGTTTTCATTTTCTTTTAGAACGGCACAAGAGTGGATAACTGCAATATGTTTTCTTATGATCACAAAGAAAAAAAGTAGGAAAGAAATGAATCTGCCATGTCCTATTGGACAACAGAGGAAATGGAGTCTGGCTATTAGTCAAATATCAGTATTTTGTAAGAATTATTACTTGTCATATGCCAATGAGCAACCAAAATACACATTTGACCATAAAATATGTAAAAAGCGCACAAGTAACCACATGTGCGACATCTCAAGAGTCACGTTAGGAAATAGTAATAGTAGTATTTTCTTCAAGAAAAATTATTTTGCATGGTTATTGCTGGAAGACGACATAACTTATTGGTGATAATAAAAAAATAAAGGATGTCAATATACATAAAAACCAAATTCAAGCACAGAAAAACAAGACACAATAAGTGCCTTTTATAGTTGATTGTAACAATTTTCTAAAACTCTTTTTTACGAAAACCATACCATTACTAATAGATCTTTCGGGAGCACCAGGAAGGACTCTGAGAATTTCCCAAGTACTGGAACAGGTGCCTCAACAAGGTTTACAACCTACATTTTCATTGGCAAAAACACACAGCTAAAAATTTTGGGGAAAAAATGAATTTGAGAAAGATAATAATAAGATCATTTACCTCGTCAAGTAAGCTGCTCTGCATCACAAGACATCCATCAACACCTTTTGCTAAATCATTGGATCGTTCTAGAATTATTTTCTTTCGTTGCTGCAGCAGAAAAGAGAACAAACAATTTTAGAAGGCAACATTTTTTATATTTTCGATTATAAACAAGATATGCACTATTGCTTCACCTCAGTGTCAACAGAAATTCCAGCTTGTTGCATTACACTAGCATAAGACTCGGCACTATCAACCTGAGCAAAATGAATCAACAACACTGATTGAATAGAAATTTAAATGGGATAACAAATAAAGTCATATTACTAAATGACCCTCGTGAACCGGACCAGCTTTTGCTCAGACCTAAATCAAACTGTACCATTTTGTATTTGAAGAAAGAACACAAGAAGAAAGTGATGCCCTAAATCAAACTTTATCAATTTGTCTTTGAAGAAAGAACACGTGAAGAAAGAACACAGGAAGAGAGCGAAGCCAATTAAGACATTTGAGAAGTAGTTAGTAATGGTATTTGGAACTCTAAATAAAGTATAATCAAAGTTAATGTATCACATTACCATGACTGTAGCTGATGTTGTATTCCGGAGACCATGAGAAACATTACCACTGCAGTCAAAAAAGTAATTTGGAAAGTGATTAAAAAGGACAAGATAATGCTATGAATTAGATTATATCATGATAATGAGGTTCTGCTATCTTGTAAGGTATTCATGTGAAAAATCCATACGCTATGTCTATTTTTCACATATTTGAAGTATCTAAATTGGCTCAACTAAAATATTACAAAAACTGAAGAAAAGAAACACTTAAAGAACTTCAAACATATTATTATAAAAATGACCAGACATAAGAATATATTTTGGGGGAGGGGGAATAGTTCAAAATAATAAAACTTTATATTGCACCAGTCCCGATATGAACGCCGCATTTCCCATTTGGAATAGCCTCAATCTGAATCTATATTTCTGTCAAATGCTAGCAATTTTAAGTAAATAACATACAATTTGACTCTAATTAATCCTCTACTTGGCATAATTAAGGGTGTTTTAGTATGGACTATTAGTCAAATACTTCCTTTTAACTATTAGTCAAACGTTACATTGAGATGAAGAGTACCATTAGACATACTCTTGCACATTTAGCAATATAAATTAAAAAAAAAAATCGTTTTTTTAAGATAATAGTACTTAGAGTTCCTGTTCATCCTGAAATCATGTAACTCGATTATAAATGTGGCAGTCCAAGGCTAAAGATCAAAAAGAATTTCATGTACTGGCTTATATTCTCCAAACAAAGAGCCTCGTGAAGAAATTCATTAAAAAATTACAAAAAGAAATGCATGAAATGACTACTTGCCTTAAAATACCCGCGAACGCAAAAGGAACAACTGCATTCCCATGGAGAGCCAAAATCCAACGAATAGGTCGACTAAAGATGACCTACATCATAGAAAATTACCTGATTGTTCACTTTTCAAAGCGCTTAGAGTTTAATCAAGAGAAAAACAACCGGAAAGATCGATAACTTGGATCAACAATGTTAGCTTAGGGAAAAACTACCAAAAAAGATGACCAAAATGTACAATTTTAGTTCACATGACAGAATTACGATTATGATAACCCTCATTCACTAAAAGACTCGAAATACAAATACCTTTTAACAGGGATAAATGGAAAGTCTATTCAAAGCAATATTAAAATCAATAATGCTTGTCAGGATACTACTATTCCTGGATAACTAGATTCTAGGAACCACTGGTTGTTTGCATGTATTTACATGGGTTTTACACACTATATATTAGAAAGAAAATTACATGTAAAATTAAAATCCGAGAAATGACTAACATAATTGCTCAATAAAGTAAGGTAAACCTATAAATGAGTTATGATAACACCATTAAGCCAAATATGTCAATTTGTGGTGGTGTTTTTTAAAACATAAGCATGAAAGGAAACAAACAAAGTTATTACTGGCATGGATCAGAAATGTAAGACACAAGGCAATTACGCTATAAAAATAAACAAATTTCATATGGTGAAATCTTTACACAACAATATTAATCATTGATAGAACTTATTTGCACTATTCCATAAATTAGAATACCTATAAGAATTAGAAAATTGACATCAATTCAATAAAGAACCAATCAATGTAAGGATTAAATTCCTACAATAGAAGGAAATCCTTCTTTTAAATGGTACATTTTATCTCAAAGATATAGATACAAGAAAAAGCTTTTAAATATGATTAAGCCTTTTCCAGGTAGGTATCATTGGGGACACACCTCAGAGTTCCAACGCATGGACTTTGGAAATGATACTTTTGCAATCGCACCAGGCAACTCCTTCGATAAAACCTATCAGAAATAAATATAAAAAAATATTCACTATACTGGTCAGGGTATTACATAAAACCTACAGATACTTAAGGGCTTCAAAGAGTCAAATGGTCAAGCAACATTCAGTGTAAAAATAAAGAAATATTTCTGTTTGTCAAGTTAAAAAATAGCCTCCAACTGAAACATGGAAAGTAATCTTTTGAAACCAAATTCATGCAAATAATTTATAATAACAGCCATATAAGAAATTTAAGCTAAAAAACTGCACATAAAATGAATTTTCTAGGCATGCAGGCATTTCTTTTTTTGTGATAAGTCAAGTAGTGTTGAACAAGGAAAAGTGAAAATTGTTGGTTGAATTTCATGAATTGATATAGTTAGTTTACAATTAAGTAGTCATCCCTACAACTGTTACAGGTCTATAACAACAACATTACTCAATCTCGCACGAGCGGGGTATGGGGAAGGTAATATGCAGATAGACATACCACTCCCCATGGGTAGAGATATTGCTTCCTAAAAGAACTCCGGAAAACACCCGATGAGCCTTGCAACAAAAGTTAATTTGCATTTAATTTTGGGAACTATTGATAAATAATTAAGGATTAGACCTAATTGCATTTAAAAAATATTATTACCATTATTATATTATATTAGGATATCTATATGTTTGAGGTCACCTAGAAAAGTGAAGTGAATCTAAGAAAGTTGTGACAATAAAGTTTTTGAATTCTATTAAACTGGTGGGAAATTACAAATATGTTATTAACTTAAGTATTAAACCCTTTAAACTTCCGTATGATTCAAGGTAGACCACATGATCCTTATAATTGTGTTTAGTCAAGGTGGAAACAACTTATGAGCATGTGATTGTTCTCTTAGGATCTTATAATAACACACAATAAAAATCATAGAAAAAATGGTACGTACAAAGTTGAAAATTTTGCCTACATCACAAGATTGCTAGAATTCTTAAGTTTAACTCGTACATTTGCTAGTACATCACACAAAGTTTAGGGTATGTACATAACTTTGTGTTTGCTATAACTTGTAAGATTTTCTTAAAAATTTGGATTAGTAGAATCATAGAATACTTAACAATACAAATCAGGCTCCATACATGTCTCGTAATCACTATAGTTGATAAAATTACTTGTATTGATGCTAATTTGTGTAATTCGTAACAATCAAGTCTACTTAGATTACTACAATTGAAAGACTCTAACTTCTGCATAATCGATAAGAAGATTGTTATATGTCAATATGAAGTTCAAAGGAAAATTGCGTATTATTAACAAAGGAAACAAAGAACAATCAATGAGGATCCCAATTTTATCGTTCCCTATTCTAGAGTTGCTCATCTTAAATGAATGTAACAAACAATCATAATATAAATGACAAAAACAATCGTTAAACAAAACAAACTTTTACTTGATTAAGAATCCCATGATCCCAAAAATAAAATATCTTCTTATTATTTGTATATATCTCAGATTCTCAGTCATTATGCTATACCAGCATTAGGGAAGTGTAACTTGATCACCAAAAGGGGTCTATAATTCAATTCCTATATTGCCTTCTATAAGGTTTACCTTCTCCAACCTAAACTTTGTTCTAGCTTTGTTCGTGCTCAAACATATTTACCGGCAAAAACATATAGCAACTTAAGTTTTAAAAAAAAGAATATCTAATATAATATGGAGGAAAGGCCAGATTCTCAATAAACATAGCCCTTTCCTGCTATCAACAATATCAAACAAGGATATTTGCTAATTGTACCTCCAGAGCAAGTTGTGCAGACTCCATCACACGAACATAGACATACTCTGTCTTACCTACAAGAAGAAGAAAAGAAGTTACATCTTGTTATTTGTGAAATTGGTTTAGTGTATTTATGATAATATAGTATGTCATGTCGTCCAAAGATGGTTCTTTGTTCTCTTGCCAAAGACAAAAAGCTTAATCTTATTAAATTTTGAAGCTTAGATGTTGATCACCCAGATATGGAGTTATTAAGGAGACGAAAACTGATCCAAGAGACTAGGGTAGAGGTGGCAAAATGGGCATGTTGGATAACAAGTCAAAAAGGGTAAATTTGTTGCGGATCTAAACACGTTACGTCGGTTTGGGTTCACCCGAAACATGTTTGTCCCAATCTTTAAAGACAATAAGAATGTCAGATATGATTCCAAAGTTATATTATTTCAATAATTATCTCATATGATATAAAACAATTTATTCTGGACAACTTTTAACAGAATTTGAGCCATTCAATCCATTTGACCCGTTTATTTTAAACCTAATTTATGATTTCACCCATTTGACCTAGTAGAGATTTTTTTTTAAAAATCCCAATCGACCCGTTCATAAGAAAATGGGCCAAATTTGCCACCTTTACTTGTAACTTCACATAGTCCATAATTTCCGGTTTTCATTAAATAACTGTAACATAGGCCCCCTAAAAAACATCATGGTAATTTGTTCCTTCTTTGATTTGGAAGACTTAGAACCTATATTAAGTCCACCTAAACGTATTAAAAAGTCATCCCCATACACATCCAGTTTTTGACTAAGAAAGAAAGAAAATACATATATCATTCACATGATACAAATATATCCATCTATAGAATCATGTCTATATTTTGCTCCCAATAGAAAGAAAGCATCAAGATAAAACACCAAACTCAAGTCACTTAACTTGACTATTAATACACATAGATCTAGGGTATAATTTGTGTAAAGCTTTCAAGATTTAGAATATATTACAAATATGTTTGTTGGTCTAGATTGTTTGGCAACGTCTTGGAAGATATGGCAAACCAGAAAAGAAAGCTTCCCACAGATGCACATATATACCTTCAGTTCTTTTATACAATGCGTCCACTGATACGGAATTTCTACGGCAAAAACCTTCAGCTGCCTAAATACAAGAAAACATTAAAATCAATCAACTCAAGCTCTCTAGCAAGACAGGAGATGCACATAAAATTTGTGCATTTTTAAGTAATAAGTACTATTAAAGATGAAAACTTTGCAGGAAGGAAAATGCCTTTGTTGGATTTCCTTGATCATCAAAAGCTTTTGAAACTGGAGGTCCTCGAACCTCAACTTCATTAGCTGATTGCTTAGAGCATAGGTCCTCAACACTAATCTGCAAACACCAACAAGAATTTTCCAAGAAAGTTGAAAATAAAGAGCAAGTTTAAATGAGCAATAGTACAGATTATATGGTAATTTATTATCAAAATAAAAGCTTATAATATCTTGAAGGGTTAATGACTTGTATTATCACTCATGGAAAGGCATAAGAACATGGTCGTTAATAAATAAAAGAAGAGAAAGATCAAACCATACTACTAATCTCCTCGGGGTGCCAAATACATGAACTTCATGATAGGTCAATCTTTGTTTTCCAAGTAATTGCACAATGAGATCTCTAAGCTGAAATTAATACATTATAGACAATGATATGTAATTAAAAGCAAGCTACACTATAATAATATAAATTTAGTAGCTCCTTCGTGATACAAGCTAACTAGACTGTAATAAAGATCATACTTGTTGGCCTGCACTAGCCACATCATTTGGAGGTAATTCTTCCGTCCCGATCTCAAGAAGAAACAATCTAGGTTCAATGGACACCTGTACCTCATATAAAAACATAGAAAATTACATTCTATTAAACCCATGGAAACCTACTATAGAAATCACATTCAATCAAACTCATAGAAGTCCACTATAATTTACACAAAACTAAACGAGAATAAAGTACTAGAGCTGATATTGGTTCTAGTCCACAAGATTCCTTCTTCCGAAAGTAACTATTTGCCATTACCAACATTACTAACATGAAGATATTGGTTCTAGTCCACAAGATTCCTTTATTTGTTTTCATTTGAAGGGCCATTTAAATATTTGACAAATAATCAAGCATTTTTATCAAACTGTGTCAAACCAAACGTTGTAATTTGCATGGACGAAAGGTAGTGATAACTAGCAAAGCACACTATGAAGGAAGAAAATTATAGTAAAAACGAATGAATGCTAAATCATCAATCTTTAAATAAATATATTTGATATAGAATAGATTCTTGGATATTCATAAAGATCAAATTAACATGCAAGCATTGGTGTTATCATATCTCTTCTTAACAGTAATTTCAAGTTAACTAAAACCAAGGTTAAAGGAGAAAAAGTAATTGCAAGCACCTTTCTGACTTCTGATTCTAGAACCTCGTTGGGAACAGAGAGGATATTAGTTTGAGAAATAACGCCTAATGGATGCCCGAGTGACTCTCTTGTTTTCGACCAAAGCAGGGCACATTGTCGTGCTAAACTGATGGGTAAAGAAAGGTAAGAAATGCGACATGTTGATGGCTAGAAAGGCAGGATATATGGTCAGTTAAGGAGTCAAAATGGGTTTGATAGAAACAAGGCAATTTTTAGTACGAGTATAAACAGGCCGAGTCAGGTTTCGTTGACCCGCTATTACTTCTTTACCCAGTTTTTAGAAACTTAAGTAAGTGATGAATGAGTTAATTATAATTGCAAAACAATATTATTACACTAATAACCTAAATCTTTGAAAGAATCGACTCAGGAGATTGTATGCATTAAAGAGAGACCTTGAGTACTTGTTCAACCCATTTGACCCGTTCCCCTGTTAGCAAATTTTTTTATCTGGCCCAATGAAGATAAAACACAGCCCAAATAACCATTTAAAAGTATATGTGTCAAAATTGCCATCTCTTTTCCTATATAAAAAGATGTGCTTAAAAGAAAAAGAAACCTTCGCATCCGCCCGAAATAACGAGCACGTTCTGTCACCCCGACAAACCCTCTAGAGTCTAAGATATTAAAGGCATGAGATGTCTTGAGAAGCTGATCATAACTGAAGAAGTTAAACAAAAAATGTTTTATCAGATTCTGGAAAAACGAATATGTTGTGTGTAAATAATGCGGAGTTAAGGCCTAATAACATACGCAGGTATTGCAAGGCCTAAATCAAGCAAAGCACGAGCCTCTGCCTCAAAAAAGTCAAAGTGTTTCTGAATATGATCCACACTTGCATGCTCTAAATAATATGCACTCATTTCTTTCCTGCAACACAAGCATATGGTTAATTGTGACCATCATAAGCCCATCATGAGAAGAATAACTTTTGGTTTTCCTTTTAAACCGGAGAAATTTATTTATTTTTTCTTTAAGTATCCCTTCAGTAGCTTTTGTAATGTATCCTAATTTTTCGTTTTTTATTTTTTGTCTTTGAAGTAAAAAAATTTCACTGGAAGATAAGGTCAGCAAATGCTTGCAAGCAATGACCAGGTAGCTTACTCATTCTCGGAGAAGAGCTCCCCATAAGTTATTCCATCAGCATATTTTATTTTCTTGAAATGATCAACTCCCTGTAGAAACAAAAACATATTAGATAAAGCAAACAGAGAATGAATGTGAGCAATAACTTTTTTTAAATCAGGGTATATCTGACCTGAAGTAACATTAGAATGCGTTCAAGACCATACGTGATCTCAACGGACACCGGCGTCAACTGAAGACTTCCAGCCTTAAACAAAAGAAAAAAACAGAAAGAATATAACAAAAAAATAAAAAAGTGTAATATAAAGAAGAATCTAGAACGCGAATGAATTTTTCGTCTCCAAAAAGCACGTATGGTACCTGTTGAAAGTAGGTAAACTGTGTAATCTCCATTCCGTCCATCCAAATCTCCCAGCCCAATCCCCAAGCACCAAGTACCTAAAAACATGAGAAAAAACAGGAGTCAAGAAACAAAAATAACTATACACTAGAGGTGCTAATTTTGATCCATTTACTTATGAATAGGGCCATTTGGGCGGTGTTGATCTCAAATGGCTTGAGCTAAATAATTTTGCTAAAAGGGAAGTGGATCCATGGATTGAACATCATCCAAAGTCTAATTTAAATGGCATACCTCCTAAATCGTTTTATTCCAGATTTAGTTTACCATTGGGAATAATACTGTTTTTGCAATCACAAGTAACGCATTCATAACCCAACCCGGACCTTTGCAGACTATACAAAAGTATGACCCATTTCAAACCCAACCTGTTTTGACTCGTTATCTAAATCGCCCCCACCTCTATTATATTGTTGAAGAAAAAGCAAACAAATCTTTGTACTCCCTTTGTCTCATCTAGCATCCACTTTGACTAGCAGTTAACTTTTCAATCCATCATATTGATCCCTAGTTGCAAGCAAGGCAACATTGATCATTCTAGTGGAACTGAAGCGAAAAAGGTGGGTGGGTGTGCATAAGAAAAAAAGAACTAGACTTGTAGAAATGAGGCGTTTTAGACAAAAAGCATCAAGGAGACTCTATTTTTTTTTCTTTTCCATTTACAATTCCCAGATTTGTAAAAGATTACCTAAGTGTGGAATGATGGTTTCTTTGCAACAAAAAAACAAATAGGATAGAAGTTAATCACTATTTAACTTATTACCATAGACCATTTTTTTCTTCTATGTCTAATGATTCTTACACCATTGAATTCAAAAATCAATTTCATATTAAAGATTACATAGAAAGAGATCATACACTTCGTCCTTCAAGAAAAAAAAATTCCTTTTCAGGATGTCTCACAATAATAGCAACATTTCTCATTCTGGAAACTTTAAAGTCAACTTACCCCCCCCCCCCCCTTTTCTCCTCCTCCTCCTCCTCCTCCTCTTAATAGTTTGACTCTCACAAGGCAAAGTAGACACTACAATGGGGAGGAAGGATATGTTGAATACAAAAAACAAGAGAAAAAATTCAGCTTACAGGGCTTTCCCAATTGTCTTCCACAAAACGAATATCATGTGCATTGACATCGATACCTGTGCCAAATCAGAAAATTATTAATATTCTTTAAATGCAAATTGAGAAACCATCAAATTAACTTAAGTCTCGAACACTTTTGGCATCAGGGTCTTACAGATCATTGTAACCTAGTGGTTATCAACTAACTGGTAAAACTTGTGCTCAATTCATGTACCGATCTAAATGCACAAGACACCGGAAAAACTCTTAAAGTATCAAGTTTTTCTGTTTAAAGTCGATCTTTGTAAATTTTTCTGAGACAACTGAAATTCGAGGTATTTTGTGGAAGAATTATATCAATGCAAGTAAATACCCATTATAATATTTACTTCACTGACACCAATGCGCATGTTCATAGAATAAAAATTCATTAAGAGAACGAACAACATAAAATAAAACACAAAAAAATAAAGTCCTTTTACCCCCAAAAAAAGAAAAGAAGGTCCTACCAGAGTATTAGATAAGTACAGTCTTATGAGAAAAGAAAAGCAACGTTACAAAAACTATATACAAAAAGTATGTCTTTTTTTTTAATGGAAATGTTAAATATCATAATCGCAACCTAAGGCCGATAGACTCCTGACGAAGAGGTCTTGTGAATTTCCAGGATCGGGCTTTAATATAACCTGTGAAAGAGAGATGTCAGGAGATAATGCATTTGTTAGATTTTATGATCCAAAGTAAAATTGGAACTGATATCTCAACCTGGAATTGTGTATGACGTTGAAGCCTATTAGGGTTTTCACCGTAACGACTATCATCTGGCCGGATACTTGGCTCAGCATACCTTCCACCAGAAGCTACCAAATCAGCAATCACATCAATTATTAAAAAAACATTCATTTGACTAGTAAAACACATGGAACTCAAATGGGTGAGAATCATACTGCACGTCACAATGACTAGATATAGTCAACCACTTTCATTTTGTGGGTCCATGCACATGTTCAAAAAAGATAAAGAAGTGATTGCCGGTCCCACTGACATGATATGAAGAGAAACAAAGACTATCCCAAAAAAGAACCAGAGAATGGAGTCCATATGAGCTACTTAATGGGCCAACAGCAAAAGTTTCACCTGGTTTTGAAAGTCTTATAAGAAATTTTATTCGTAGGCATATGGAAGAAAAGATGGTATCAACGAATGCAACCCTAAACCTTTCACCTACACTAGCTGGGTAGGTTAAATTAGTACCCTAAAAACCAATAAGAATAAAGAGAGACATCAATATGTGAGATAAAAGATAAATGTCGTTACAAATGCACTTTGATTCACATAACTCTACTAGGTGTTTAGGATACCTTCTTATAGTTTTTCGACCATGGATCATAGTTTATAATTGATCTAGTTATAAATATTTTACAAAATAAATCCCAGAGCTACAAAAGTAGATGCTTACAATGATTATATGTAATCATATGCATAAAAATATGATAAAATCAAGCCCTGGGAAATCGATAACGTCAATTCTTTACAAGTAAGACAAGATGCGTTGAAATGCATAGAAACAGTGTATTCGTGAACAAGGACAGTTTTGTACAAAGGTGTCTAATAAATAAGAGGGGCCTTGCCAGGGTTCCCAATTTTTTTTAGAAAAGTAGTTTCCAATTATTTGCATAAAACTAGCAAACTATACGTTGGAAATTGGGCGGGTTAATAAACAAGTCAAAACGGATTCAGGCTCAAATGTGTCACTTTTAGTGTGTGTTGAAAGTTGAAATGGTACTGCTCAAGTTGGGTTGGCTGGCAAACATTAGTAGTTTTTTTTTGAACAGTTACTGTTAGTTATGATTACAGAAACAATACTATTACAATAATAATAATCTTAATCTTTAAAATAAAATGATTTAGAAAGTTGTATGCATTTAACTAGACAACAGACGATTTCAAAAATTTAACGTGTTCCCCTTTTAGTTATAGCTTTCAATTTTATCCGTTTGAGATAAAACACAACCCAAACCAACCCATTCGTTAGTGGGTCAAAACAGCTATTTCCATGGCAAACCATTCAAAACATGTATATCAACATTGAAAGCACACTTACGCAACATTCCATGGCTCTGGACCAAGAACCCTTAAAAATGTTAAGGGATTCATTGTCCCGGCTCCAACCTGGCCAAGAAAATGAGGCAATATAAGCATAAGAATTTGTTGGCATAGCCATTTAAAAGGCATGTGCGTGCTTTGAGATTTTCTTAAAACCATAAACAATAAGAAATAAGCAACTGGAGGCAAGTATAAAGTCAAAAAAAACTTATTGCACACCACAAGTACACAATGTCTTATATCATCCATACAATCAATGACTCTTATAAGTCAAGATCTAGCTTAAAATTAAAAGGTGTTTATAAGTGAGTACCTCAGTGTTGCTGCATTGCATTATAGCACATCCAACAGATGCCCAGTACTCCTGCAACATAAGAGAGAAACATATAGTAAAAACAAGAAAAAAGCCCAAGAAATGCTAAATAGAGGAACTAATAAACCATTTATCAACAAATATGTAAAAAAAATCTTTCGAAAACAATAACAATGATGATGATGATAGGAAATTCATAGATTAGAGTAATCACAGGAAAAGAGCCTTGTGCATTCAAATTAGGTTGACCATGATTTTCCTGAATCGCACGCAATGAAATAAAAAACAAACTATTGCAAGCATGATCCGTGCTCAACTATGTAGTTCTTTGCAACATCTTGGAGCAAAGTTTGAGTTCACCTCAATTGCCTATTTAGTTAAACTCTAAGCAAGCATCACCTAATTGATCTATGTCTCGATCATACTCAGATATGATGTAAGGATATGTAGCAAGGACAAGTTCATGTAAGTGAGTAGCTATACAATCAAACAAATAAAATAAAGAAATTATGTCATAATTAAATTATTAAGTAAAAAATAGATACGCCCTTAAGCTTTACATCTTATCCGGCTTTTATATCACATAATGTGCCCATATCAGTCTAAATCATGAGCAAAAAACAATTCATCACATTGTCTTGCTTTCTTCTTTATCTCTTGAATGTATAGGACATATATTTTACTTTCAGATATTAAGCCCTGGTTTTTCATTTTCTAACTTCTAAATTTCCATTTCTCCAACTAAAAAAACACCGCATGTATCCTATGGTATAATAATTCGGAAAACAGGCAACATTCCTGCCCCTAAAGCTACACCCTTGAAGCACCAATGTGGTAATCTGATATAGAATAAAAGTACATGTGCTTTCTAGGCTCAGATTATTTGATTTTTAGCTAGGTGAAATCTTAAGATTCTAGATTTATTGTCATCATGAGGTCAAAAAGATTGTTAAATATACCATGAATTGTTTGGCAAGTGATAACAGAAGAAATCTTTCTTTCAAAATATTGTGTTCATAAAAATTGTACCTTTATATGACAGACATCTTAAGGAGCTATTCGGTCAGTCTACTTTAAAGTTATTTGGAAATCTTTCTTTGTAAATAACTACTTCGAGTGTCGAACAACATTCGTTATAAGATCATTCAACAAAAAACTTGGTTATATAGACCTAGAGGCTGTGCCAAAAGTGCTTGTGTCAGAATTTTTGAGCGTCAACCTGATGTAATTTCACTCAAACTTGTTATTACTTCAATTGCAAATGCAAAAGCCAAAGAGCTTTCATTAAACCTTGGAATCCAGGAATCAAAAATCTTCATTTTACTCCCAAAAATGACAAATACGAATCAATTATCAATGAAGCAACTAAACTACAATTCATAATCTCCTGCATTATAATTGAATGATTGATACAAATTGCAAATTCTGTATAGGTCAAAATTAGTCGAAATAGTCAATCACCTGAAGACGCTGAATGGCTTGTTGAAAAGTTGGTATAGAAACTTTAACCGAGCGTTCCTCTGCATTGGAATTTGAATCTTCTACAGTTAATTGAGACTGGTCATGTTGCGTAATTGCAGAATTTGTGAAAGAAGAGAGAGGGATGGTGGCGCTGCTGAAACGATTTCGTACAGGGAGGTGGTGGAAGAGGGCACGGTGGTGGTGGTGGTGGTGGTGGTGGTGAATAGAAAAGAAAACTGGGGTTTATGGGGTTTCAAGAGGGAGGTTACCAATGGCAGTGTTAGTATCCCCATATTCAATCACACTCCCTCTGGATTACGGAGCGAGAAGGGGGTGTGTGTGTGTGTGTCTGTGTTATCGGGAGGATGACAATGGACCCAATAAGGCAATAATCTTGTTGAAGTTTTCAACTATGATAAATTTCAATTGCGTGCCTAAGGTTTCACATGGTTACATAAATCACCCGTCAATGTGAATTTGATGTGTTCCGTGGGTTGGGTCATGTTCGGGTGGCGGGTCGTTGGGTTTTGACATGAACACGAACTCATTTATTATTCGTATTAGTATATTATGACACCGATCCATTTACGTGAAAACACGACACAACTCATGTAACTTGTTTAAATTTACAGTTCCGCGAGTTGATGGGTCATTCGTGGGTTTGTAACACTCTAAGGTCCAAAATATTTAATTTTAGTTTACTCTAATTATTTAGAAAGTTATAAAATTATATAAGCGGTTACATGGTTAACTTTATTATAAGGAGTGAACTTGCCGATTCTTACAAGTAAAAGTGGAAGGACTAGAGATGACAACGGGGTCGGGGTATCGGGGATCGCTCTCCCCATCCCCATCCCCATCCCAAACCCCTTCCCCACCCGTAGTCCTCATATCCCCCGGGGAAATGACTTGTATCCCTATCCTCGTCCCCGTCGGGTATCGGGGATCCCGGCGGGGAATTGGGAGTTTTTCTTCATTTACAAAATCGATTTTTCTAAATAAATATACATAAGAATTTTCATACAAAACTAGAATTACAAATCTAACTTAACATTTCCAACCGATTCTATCTAAATGTAATCAATCAAGTATTTTAATAGTTTCGTAAAATAGATAATGTTCTTGATCAAAGACATAATAAATTTACTAAATCGTTCTATAATACACATAATATTATCAATCAAATAGACGATTTTTCTAACATATATATCCATGAAAAAGGCTTATAATACTTTCATAAATGATTCTACAAAAAAATATATTAGTTATTTAATCGTATTAGTTTTATTCGTTCTCTTTGTTTAATAATCTTATGAGACGATCATGTATGTTCAAATAAAAAACAATATTATTGAATGTATATTGATGTAAGAAAGTTAAATTAGATACAAATACATATTTATATGAGAAATTTGACTTTAAAAAGTTATATATATGTGTGTGTGTGTGTGTACATATGTGCGAGTTCGGGGTCGGGTATGGGTTCGGGGAACTAAGAGACCCTCATTCCCGCCCTCATCCCTGTTTCTAAGTTCGGGGAATCCCCATCCCCATCCCCGGTCAAATCGGGGTCGGAGATCGGGTTCTCCATTGGATACGGGGTTTTTTGCCATCCCTAGGAAGGACTAATTTTGCAATTAAATTAAAGATGTGTAGTTGAAGGACTAATATGACAGATATCTAAAGATACAAACTACAGGAACTAGCTTTTTCATTAAGCCATAGTTACATGGACATATATACAAGATAAATCTATATCTCTTATAACTTAGTAAGCTTCCCATCATATGTGGCATGTATGATTGAGCTTTAATTTTTGAATCCAAGTTAATTAGGATAGGTGGGTAGATGATGTGTCAACATATTAGGAGTTTGGGTTTGAAGACAATGTATATTCTCACACAATTATGGCTCCTTAATTCCCTATAGTCGGTACATTAATGTGTATTAAGTAAAATTTCAGTTTCCAAGAAGTATTATGCTACCATCGGTTACCACATGTATTATGCAATTAGTGTATTAAGTATTCTTTTCGGTTATGTCTTAGGAGAGTTATGCAACTCAATTAGTGTATTAAGTTTTTTTTTCCGGTTATGTCTTAACATGTAGTATGCAATTAGTGTATTAAGTATCCTTTTCGGTTATGTGTTAGTAGAGTTATGCAATTCAATTAGTGTATTAAGTATTTTTTTCGGTTATGTCTTAACATGTATTATGCAATTAGTGTATTAAGTATTCTTTTCGGTTATGTCTTATAATTTATGAGAAGAAGTAAATTTGGATAGTAACCATGTAATCCTATGTGGCATCCAACATTGATCTTCAATTTGTGAATCTAAGTTAATTAGGATGGGTGGGTAAATGATGTGTCAAGAAATTAGAAGTTTGCTCACCCAATTGCTCTTCCTTAATCCCCTAGCGTCGGTTACTACCAAGGTTCAACATTAATGTGTATTAATCCCCTACCATCGGTTACTACTAACAA